>JAXIVJ010001676.1:100000-112500 GCA_036785665.1 Chirona hameri
CTGTCTGTCTGTCTGTCTGTCTGTCTGTCTGTCTGTCTGTCTGTCTGTCTGTCTGTCTGTCTGTCTGTCTGTCTGTCTGTCTGTCTGTCTGTCTGTCTGTCTGTCTGTCTGTCTGTCTGTCTGTCTGTCTGTCTGTCTGTCTGTCTGTCTGTCTGTCTGTCTGTCTGTCTGTCTGTCTGTCTGTCTGTCTGTCTGTCTGTCTGTCTGTCTGTCTGTCTGTCTGTCTGTCTGTCTGTCTGTCTGTCTGTCTGTCTGTCTGTCTGTCTGTCTGTCTGTCTGTCTGTCTGTCTGTCTGTCTGTCTGTCTGTCTGTCTGTCTGTATGTCTGTCTGTCTGTCTGTCTGTCTGTCTGTCTGTCTGTCTGTCTGTCTGTCTGTCTGTCTGTCTGTCTGTCTGTCTGTCTGTCTGTCTGTCTGTCTGTCTGTCTGTCTGTCTGTCTGTCTGTCTGTCTGTGTCTGTCTGTCTGTCTGTCTGTGTCTGTCTGTGTCTGTCTGTGTCTGTCTGTGTCTGTCTGTGTCTGTCTGTGTCTGTCTGTGTCTGCCTGTGTCTGCCTGTGTCTGCCTGTGTCTGCCTGTGTCTGCCTGTGTCTGTCTGTGTCTGTCTGTCTGTCTGTGTCTGCCTGTGTCTGCCTGTGTCTGCCTGTGTCTGCCTGTGTCTGTCTGTCTGTGTCTGTCTGTCTGTGTCTGTCTGTCTGTGTCTGTCTGTGTCTGTGTCTGTCTGTGTCTGTGTCTGTCTGTGTCTGTGTCTGTCTGTGTCTGTGTCTGTCTGTGTCTGTGTCTGTCTGTGTCTGTGTCTGTCTGTGTCTGTGTCTGTCTGTGTCTGTGTCTGTCTGTGTCTGTGTCTGTCTGTGTCTGTGTCTGTCTGTGTCTGTGTCTGTCTGTGTATGTGTCTGTCTGTGTCTGTGTCTGTCTGTGTCTGTGTCTGTCTGTGTCTGTGTCTGTCTGTGTCTGTGTCTGTCTGTGTCTGTGTCTGTCTGTGTCTGTGTCTGTCTGTGTCTGTGTCTGTCTGTGTCTGTGTCTGTCTGTGTCTGTGTCTGTCTGTGTCTGTGTCTGTCTGTGTCTGTGTCTGTGTCTGTGTCTGTGTCTGTCTGTGTCTGTGTCTGTCTGTGTCTGTCTGTGTCTGTGTCTGTCTGTGTCTGTCTGTGTCTGTGTCTGTCTGTGTCTGTGTCTGTCTGTGTCTGTGTCTGTGTCTGTCTGTCTGTCTGTCTGTCTGTCTGTCTGTCTGTCTGTCTGTCTGTCTGTCTGTCTGTCTGTCTGTCTGTCTGTCTGTCTGTCTGTCTGTCTGTCTGTCTGTCTGTCTGTCTGTCTGTCTGTCTGTCTGTCTGTCTGTCTGTCTGTCTGTCTGTCTGTCTGTCTGTCTGTCTGTCTGTCTGTCTGTCTGTCTGTCTGTCTGTCTGTCTGTCTGTCTGTCTGTCTGTCTGTCTGTCTGTCTGTCTGTCTGTCTGTCTGTCTGTCTGTCTGTCTGTCTGTCTGTCTGTCTGTCTGTCTGTCTGTCTGTCTGTCTGTCTGTCTGTCTGTCTGTCTGTCTGTCTGTCTGTCTGTCTGTCTGTCTGTCTGTCTGTCTGTCTGTCTGTCTGTCTGTCTGTCTGTCTGTCTGTCTGTCTGTCTGTCTGTCTGTCTGTCTGTCTGTCTGTCTGTCTGTCTGTCTGTCTGTCTGTCTGTCTGTCTGTCTGTCTGTCTGTGTCTGTCTGTCTGTCTGTCTGTCTGTCTGTCTGTCTGTCTGTCTGTCTGTCTGTCTGTCTGTCTGTCTGTCTGTCTGTCTGTCTGTCTGTCTGTCTGTCTGTCTGTCTGTCTGTCTGTCTGTCTGTCTGTCTGTCTGTCTGTCTGTCTGTCTGTCTGTCTGTCTGTCTGTCTGTCTGTCTGTCTGTCTGTCTGTCTGTCTGTCTGTCTGTCTGTCTGTCTGTCTGTCTGTCTGTCTGTCTGTCTGTCTGTCTGTCTGTCTGTCTGTCTGTCTGTCTGTCTGTCTGTCTGTCTGTCTGTCTGTCTGTCTGTCTGTCTGTCTGTCTGTCTGTCTGTCTGTCTGTCTGTCTGTCTGTCTGTCTGTCTGTCTGTCTGTCTGTCTGTCTGTCTGTCTGTCTGTCTGTCTGTCTGTCTGTCTGTCTGTCTGTCTGTCTGTCTGTCTGTCTGTCTGTCTGTCTGTCTGTCTGTCTGTCTGTCTGTCTGTCTGTCTGTCTGTCTGTCTGTCTGTCTGTCTGTCTGTCTGTCTGTCTGTCTGTCTGTCTGTCTGTCTGTCTGTCTGTCTGTCTGTCTGTCTGTCTGTCTGTCTGTCTGTCTGTCTGTCTGTCTGTCTGTCTGTCTGTCTGTCTGTCTGTCTGTCTGTCTGTCTGTCTGTCTGTCTGTCTGTCTGTCTGTCTGTCTGTCTGTCTGTCTGTCTGTCTGTCTGTCTGTCTGGTCTGTCTGTCTGTCTGTCTGTGTCTGTCTGTCTGTGTCTGTCTGTCTGTGTCTGTCTGCTGTGTCTGTCTGTCTGTGTCTGTCTGCCTGTGTCTGTCTGCCTGTGTCTGTCTGCCTGTGTCTGTCTGCCTGTGTCTGTCTGCCTGTGTCTGTCTGCCTGTGTCTGTCTGCCTGTGTCTGTCTGCCTGTGTCTGTCTGCCTGTGTCTGTCTGCCTGTGTCTGTCTGCCTGTGTCTGTCTGCCTGTGTCTGTCTGCCTGTGTCTGTCTGCCTGTGTCTGTCTGTCTGTGTCTGTCTGTCTGTGTCTGTCTGTCTGTGTCTGTCTGTCTGTGTCTGTCTGTCTGTGTCTGTCTGTCTGTGTCTGTCTGTCTGTGTCTGTCTGTCTGTGTCTGTCTGTCTGTGTCTGTCTGTCTGTGTCTGTCTGTCTGTGTCTGTCTGTCTGTGTCTGTCTGTCTGTGTCTGTCTGTCTGTGTCTGTCTGTCTGTGTCTGTCTGTCTGTGTCTGTCTGTCTGTGTCTGTCTGTCTGTGTCTGTCTGTCTGTGTCTGTCTGTCTGTGTCTGTCTGTCTGTGTCTGTCTGTCTGTGTCTGTCTGTCTGTGTCTGTCTGTCTGTGTCTGTCTGTCTGTGTCTGTCTGTCTGTGTCTGTCTGTCTGTGTCTGTCTGTCTGTGTCTGTCTGTCTGTGTCTGTCTGTCTGTGTCTGTCTGTCTGTGTCTGTCTGTCTGTGTCTGTCTGTCTGTGTCTGTCTGTCTGTGTCTGTCTGTCTGTGTCTGTCTGTCTGTGTCTGTCTGTCTGTGTCTGTCTGTCTGTGTCTGTCTGTCTGTGTCTGTCTGTCTGTGTCTGTCTGTCTGTGTCTGTCTGTCTGTGTCTGTCTGTCTGTGTCTGTCTGTCTGTGTCTGTCTGTCTGTGTCTGTCTGTCTGTGTCTGTCTGTCTGTGTCTGTCTGTCTGTGTCTGTCTGTCTGTGTCTGTCTGTCTGTGTCTGTCTGTCTGTGTCTGTCTGTCTGTGTCTGTCTGTCTGTGTCTGTCTGTCTGTGTCTGTCTGTCTGTGTCTGTCTGTCTGTGTCTGTCTGTCTGTGTCTGTCTGTCTGTGTCTGTCTGTCTGTGTCTGTCTGTCTGTGTCTGTCTGTCTGTGTCTGTCTGTCTGTGTCTGTCTGTCTGTGTCTGTCTGTCTGTGTCTGTCTGTCTGTGTCTGTCTGTCTGTGTCTGTCTGTCTGTGTCTGTCTGTCTGTCTGTCTGTCTGTCTGTCTGTGTCTGTCTGTCTGTGTCTGTCTGTCTGTGTCTGTCTGTCTGTGTCTGTCTGTCTGTGTCTGTCTGTCTGTGTCTGTCTGTCTGTGTCTGTCTGTCTGTGTCTGTCTGTCTGTGTCTGTCTGTCTGTGTCTGTCTGTCTGTGTCTGTCTGTCTGTGTCTGTCTGTCTGTGTCTGTCTGTCTGTGTCTGTCTGTCTGTGTCTGTCTGTCTGTGTCTGTCTGTCTGTGTCTGTCTGTCTGTGTCTGTCTGTCTGTGTCTGTCTGTCTGTGTCTGTCTGTCTGTGTCTGTCTGTCTGTGTCTGTCTGTCTGTGTCTGTCTGTCTGTGTCTGTCTGTCTGTGTCTGTCTGTCTTGTCTGTGTCTGTCTGTCTGTGTCTGTCTGTCTGTGTCTGTCTGTCTGTGTCTGTCTGTCTGTGTCTGTCTGTCTGTGTCTGTCTGTCTGTGTCTGTCTGTCTGTGTCTGTCTGTCTGTGTCTGTCTGTCTGTGTCTGTCTGTCTGTGTCTGTCTGTCTGTGTCTGTCTGTCTGTGTCTGTCTGTCTGTGTCTGTCTGTCTGTGTCTGTCTGTCTGTGTCTGTCTGTCTGTGTCTGTCTGTCTGTGTCTGTCTGTCTGTGTCTGTCTGTCTGTGTCTGTCTGTCTGTGTCTGTCTGTCTGTGTCTGTCTGTCTGTGTCTGTCTGTCTGTGTCTGTCTGTCTGTGTCTGTCTGTCTGTGTCTGTCTGTCTGTGTCTGTCTGTCTGTGTCTGTCTGTCTGTGTCTGTCTGTCTGTGTCTGTCTGTCTGTGTCTGTCTGTCTGTGTCTGTCTGTCTGTCTGTCTGTCTGTGTCTGTCTGTCTGTGTCTGTCTGTCTGTGTCTGTCTGTCTGTGTCTGTCTGTCTGTGTCTGTCTGTCTGTGTCTGTCTGTCTGTGTCTGTCTGTCTGTGTCTGTCTGTCTGTGTCTGTCTGTCTGTGTCTGTCTGTCTGTGTCTGTCTGTCTGTGTCTGTCTGTCTGTGTCTGTCTGTCTGTGTCTGTCTGTCTGTGTCTGTCTGTCTGTGTCTGTCTGTCTGTGTCTGTCTGTCTGTGTCTGTCTGTCTGTGTCTGTCTGTCTGTGTCTGTCTGTCTGTGTCTGTCTGTCTGTGTCTGTCTGTCTGTGTCTGTCTGTGTCTGTCTGTCTGTGTCTGTCTGTCTGTGTCTGTCTGTCTGTGTCTGTCTGTCTGTGTCTGTCTGTCTGTGTCTGTCTGTCTGTGTCTGTCTGTCTGTGTCTGTCTGTCTGTGTCTGTGTCTGTCTGTCTGTGTCTGTCTGTCTGTGTCTGTCTGTCTGTGTCTGTCTGTCTGTGTCTGTCTGTCTGTGTCTGTCTGTCTGTGTCTGTCTGTCTGTGTCTGTCTGTCTGTGTCTGTCTGTCTGTGTCTGTCTGTCTGTGTCTGTCTGTCTGTGTCTGTCTGTCTGTGTCTGTCTGTCTGTGTCTGTCTGTCTGTGTCTGTCTGTCTGTGTCTGTCTGTCTGTCTGTGTCTGTCTGTCTGTCTGTGTCTGTCTGTGTCTGTCTGTGTCTGTCTGTGTCTGTCTGTGTCTGTCTGTCTGTCTGTCTGTCTGTCTGTCTGTCTGTCTGTCTGTCTGTCTGTCTGTCTGTCTGTCTGTCTGTCTGTCTGTCTGTCTGTCTGTCTGTCTGTCTGTCTGTCTGTCTGTCTGTCTGTCTGTCTGTCTGTCTGTCTGTCTGTCTGTCTGTCTGTCTGTCTGTCTGTCTGTCTGTCTGTCTGTCTGTCTGTCTGTCTGTCTGTCTGTCTGTCTGTCTGTCTGTCTGTCTGTCTGTCTGTCTGTCTGTCTGTCTGTCTGTCTGTCTGTCTGTCTGTCTGTCTGTCTGTCTGTCTGTCTGTCTGTCTGTCTGTCTGTCTGTCTGTCTGTCTGTCTGTCTGTCTGTCTGTCTGTCTGTCTGTCTGTCTGTCTGTCTGTCTGTCTGTCTGTCTGTCTGTCTGTCTGTCTGTCTGTCTGTCTGTCTGTCTGTCTGTCTGTCTGTCTGTCTGTCTGTCTGTCTGTCTGTCTGTCTGTCTGTCTGTCTGTCTGTCTGTCTGTCTGTCTGTCTGTCTGTCTGTCTGTCTGTCTGTCTGTCTGTCTGTCTGTCTGTCTGTCTGTCTGTCTGTCTGTCTGTCTGTCTGTCTGTCTGTCTGTCTGTCTGTCTGTCTGTCTGTCTGTCTGTCTGTCTGTCTGTCTGTCTGTCTGTCTGTCTGTCTGTCTGTCTGTCTGTCTGTCTGTCTGTCTGTCTGTCTGTCTGTCTGTCTGTCTGTCTGTCTGTCTGTCTGTCTGTCTGTCTGTCTGTCTGTCTGTCTGTCTGTCTGTCTGTCTGTCTGTCTGTCTGTCTGTCTGTCTGTCTGTCTGTCTGTCTGTCTGTCTGTCTGTCTGTCTGTCTGTCTGTCTGTCTGTCTGTCTGTCTGTCTGTCTGTCTGTCTGTCTGTCTGTCTGTCTGTCTGTCTGTCTGTCTGTCTGTCTGTCTGTCTGTCTGTCTGTCTGTCTGTCTGTCTGTCTGTCTGTCTGTCTGTCTGTCTGTCTGTCTGTCTGTCTGTCTGTCTGTCTGTCTGTCTGTCTGTCTGTCTGTCTGTCTGTCTGTCTGTCTGTCTGTCTGTCTGTCTGTCTGTCTGTCTGTCTGTCTGTCTGTCTGTCTGTCTGTCTGTCTGTCTGTCTGTCTGTCTGTCTGTCTGTCTGTCTGTCTGTCTGTCTGTCTGTCTGTCTGTCTGTCTGTCTGTCTGTCTGTCTGTCTGTCTGTCTGTCTGTCTGTCTGTCTGTCTGTCTGTCTGTCTGTCTGTCTGTCTGTCTGTCTGTCTGTCTGTCTGTCTGTCTGTCTGTCTGTCTGTCTGTCTGTCTGTCTGTCTGTCTGTCTGTCTGTCTGTCTGTCTGTCTGTCTGTCTGTCTGTCTGTCTGTCTGTCTGTCTGTCTGTCTGTCTGTCTGTCTGTCTGTCTGTCTGTCTGTCTGTCTGTCTGTCTGTCTGTCTGTCTGTCTGTCTGTCTGTCTGTCTGTCTGTCTGTCTGTCTGTCTGTCTGTCTGTCTGTCTGTCTGTCTGTCTGTCTGTCTGTCTGTCTGTCTGTCTGTCTGTCTGTCTGTCTGTCTGTCTGTCTGTCTGTCTGTCTGTCTGTCTGTCTGTCTGTCTGTCTGTCTGTCTGTCTGTCTGTCTGTCTGTCTGTCTGTCTGTCTGTCTGTCTGTCTGTCTGTCTGTCTGTCTGTCTGTCTGTCTGTCTGTCTGTCTGTCTGTCTGTCTGTCTGTCTGTCTGTCTGTCTGTCTGTCTGTCTGTCTGTCTGTCTGTCTGTCTGTCTGTCTGTCTGTCTGTCTGTCTGTCTGTCTGTCTGTCTGTCTGTCTGTCTGTCTGTCTGTCTGTCTGTCTGTCTGTCTGTCTGTCTGTCTGTCTGTCTGTCTGTCTGTCTGTCTGTCTGTCTGTCTGTCTGTCTGTCTGTCTGTCTGTCTGTCTGTCTGTCTGTCTGTCTGTCTGTCTGTCTGTCTGTCTGTCTGTCTGTCTGTCTGTCTGTCTGTCTGTCTGTCTGTCTGTCTGTCTGTCTGTCTGTCTGTCCTGTCTGTCTCTGTCTGTCTGTCTGTCTGTCTGTCTGTCTGTCTGTCTGTCTGTCTGTCTGTCTGTCTGTCTGTCTGTCTGTCTGTCTGTCTGTCTGTCTGTCTGTCTGTCTGTCTGTCTGTCTGTCTGTCTGTCTGTCTGTCTGTCTGTCTGTCTGTCTGTCTGTCTGTCTGTCTGTCTGTCTGTCTGTCTGTCTGTCTGTCTGTCTGTCTGTCTGTCTGTCTGTCTGTCTGTCTGTCTGTCTGTCTGTGTCTGTCTGTCTGTCTGTCTGTCTGTCTGTCTGTCTGTCTGTCTGTCTGTCTGTCTGTCTGTCTGTCTGTCTGTCTGTCTGTCTGTCTGTCTGTCTGTCTGTCTGTCTGTCTGTCTGTCTGTCTGTCTGTCTGTCTGTCTGTCTGTCTGTCTGTCTGTCTGTCTGTCTGTCTGTCTGTCTGTCTGTCTGTCTGTCTGTCTGTCTGTCTGTCTGTCTGTCTGTCTGTCTGTCTGTCTGTCTGTCTGTCTGTCTGTCTGTCTGTCTGTCTGTCTGTCTGTCTGTCTGTCTGTCTGTCTGTCTGTCTGTCTGTCTGTCTGTCTGTCTGTCTGTCTGTCTGTCTGTCTGTCTGTCTGTCTGTCTGTCTGTCTGTCTGTCTGTCTGTCTGTCTGTCTGTCTGTCTGTCTGTCTGTCTGTCTGTCTGTCTGTCTGTCTGTCTGTCTGTCTGTCTGTCTGTCTGTCTGTCTGTCTGTCTGTCTGTCTGTCTGTCTGTCTGTCTGTCTGTCTGTCTGTCTGTCTGTCTGTCTGTCTGTCTGTCTGTCTGTCTGTCTGTCTGTCTGTCTGTCTGTCTGTCTGTCTGTCTGTCTGTCTGTCTGTCTGTCTGTCTGTCTGTCTGTCTGTCTGTCTGTCTGTCTGTCTGTCTGTCTGTCTGTCTGTCTGTCTGTCTGTCTGTCTGTCTGTCTGTCTGTCTGTCTGTCTGTCTGTCTGTCTGTCTGTCTGTCTGTCTGTCTGTCTGTCTGTCTGTCTGTCTGTCTGTCTGTCTGTCTGTCTGTCTGTCTGTCTGTCTGTCTGTCTGTCTGTCTGTCTGTCTGTCTGTCTGTCTGTCTGTCTGTCTGTCTGTCTGTCTGTCTGTCTGTCTGTCTGTCTGTCTGTCTGTCTGTCTGTCTGTCTGTCTGTCTGTCTGTCTGTCTGTCTGTCTGTCTGTCTGTCTGTCTGTCTGTCTGTCTGTCTGTCTGTCTGTCTGTCTGTCTGTCTGTCTGTCTGTCTGTCTGTCTGTCTGTCTGTCTGTCTGTCTGTCTGTCTGTCTGTCTGTCTGTCTGTCTGTCTGTCTGTCTGTCTGTCTGTCTGTCTGTCTGTCTGTCTGTCTGTCTGTCTGTCTGTCTGTCTGTCTGTCTGTCTGTCTGTCTGTCTGTCTGTCTGTCTGTCTGTCTGTCTGTCTGTCTGTCTGTCTGTCTGTCTGTCTGTCTGTCTGTCTGTCTGTCTGTCTGTCTGTCTGTCTGTCTGTCTGTCTGTCTGTCTGTCTGTCTGTCTGTCTGTCTGTCTGTCTGTCTGTCTGTCTGTCTGTCTGTCTGTCTGTCTGTCTGTCTGTCTGTCTGTCTGTCTGTCTGTCTGTCTGTCTGTCTGTCTGTCTGTCTGTCTGTCTGTCTGTCTGTCTGTCTGTCTGTCTGTCTGTCTGTCTGTCTGTCTGTCTGTCTGTCTGTCTGTCTGTCTGTCTGTCTGTCTGTCTGTCTGTCTGTCTGTCTGTCTGTCTGTCTGTCTGTCTGTCTGTCTGTCTGTCTGTCTGTCTGTCTGTCTGTCTGTCTGTCTGTCTGTCTGTCTGTCTGTCTGTCTGTCTGTCTGTCTGTCTGTCTGTCTGTCTGTCTGTCTGTCTGTCTGTCTGTCTGTCTGTCTGTCTGTCTGTCTGTCTGTCTGTCTGTCTGTCTGTCTGTCTGTCTGTCTGTCTGTCTGTCTGTCTGTCTGTCTGTCTGTCTGTCTGTCTGTCTGTCTGTCTGTCTGTCTGTCTGTCTGTCTGTCTGTCTGTCTGTCTGTCTGTCTGTCTGTCTGTCTGTCTGTCTGTCTGTCTGTCTGTCTGTCTGTCTGTCTGTCTGTCTGTCTGTCTGTCTGTCTGTCTGTCTGTCTGTCTGTCTGTCTGTCTGTCTGTCTGTCTGTCTGTCTGTCTGTCTGTCTGTCTGTCTGTCTGTCTGTCTGTCTGTCTGTCTGTCTGTCTGTCTGTCTGTCTGTCTGTCTGTCTGTCTGTCTGTCTGTCTGTCTGTCTGTCTGTCTGTCTGTCTGTCTGTCTGTCTGTCTGTCTGTCTGTCTGTCTGTCTGTCTGTCTGTCTGTCTGTCTGTCTGTCTGTCTGTCTGTCTGTCTGTCTGTCTGTCTGTCTGTCTGTCTGTCTGTCTGTCTGTCTGTCTGTCTGTCTGTCTGTCTGTCTGTCTGTCTGTCTGTCTGTCTGTCTGTCTGTCTGTCTGTCTGTCTGTCTGTCTGTCTGTCTGTCTGTCTGTCTGTCTGTCTGTCTGTCTGTCTGTCTGTCTGTCTGTCTGTCTGTCTGTCTGTCTGTCTGTCTGTCTGTCTGTCTGTCTGTCTGTCTGTCTGTCTGTCTGTCTGTCTGTCTGTCTGTCTGTCTGTCTGTCTGTCTGTCTGTCTGTCTGTCTGTCTGTCTGTCTGTCTGTCTGTCTGTCTGTCTGTCTGTCTGTCTGTCTGTCTGTCTGTCTGTCTGTCTGTCTGTCTGTCTGTCTGTCTGTCTGTCTGTCTGTCTGTCTGTCTGTCTGTCTGTCTGTCTGTCTGTCTGTCTGTCTGTCTGTCTGTCTGTCTGTCTGTCTGTCTGTCTGTCTGTCTGTCTGTCTGTCTGTCTGTCTGTCTGTCTGTCTGTCTGTCTGTCTGTCTGTCTGTCTGTCTGTCTGTCTGTCTGTCTGTCTGTCTGTCTGTCTGTCTGTCTGTCTGTCTGTCTGTCTGTCTGTCTGTCTGTCTGTCTGTCTGTCTGTCTGTCTGTCTGTCTGTCTGTCTGTCTGTCTGTCTGTCTGTCTGTCTGTCTGTCTGTCTGTCTGTCTGTCTGTCTGTCTGTCTGTCTGTCTGTCTGTCTGTCTGTCTGTCTGTCTGTCTGTCTGTCTGTCTGTCTGTCTGTCTGTCTGTCTGTCTGTCTGTCTGTCTGTCTGTCTGTCTGTCTGTCTGTCTGTCTGTCTGTCTGTCTGTCTGTCTGTCTGTCTGTCTGTCTGTCTGTCTGTCTGTCTGTCTGTCTGTCTGTCTGTCTGTCTGTCTGTCTGTCTGTCTGTCTGTCTGTCTGTCTGTCTGTCTGTCTGTCTGTCTGTCTGTCTGTCTGTCTGTCTGTCTGTCTGTCTGTCTGTCTGTCTGTCTGTCTGTCTGTCTGTCTGTCTGTCTGTCTGTCTGTCTGTCTGTCTGTCTGTCTGTCTGTCTGTCTGTCTGTCTGTCTGTCTGTCTGTCTGTCTGTCTGTCTGTCTGTCTGTCTGTCTGTCTGTCTGTCTGTCTGTCTGTCTGTCTGTCTGTCTGTCTGTCTGTCTGTCTGTCTGTCTGTCTGTCTGTCTGTCTGTCTGTCTGTCTGTCTGTCTGTCTGTCTGTCTGTCTGTCTGTCTGTCTGTCTGTCTGTCTGTCTGTCTGTCTGTCTGTCTGTCTGTCTGTCTGTCTGTCTGTCTGTCTGTCTGTCTGTCTGTCTGTCTGTCTGTCTGTCTGTCTGTCTGTCTGTCTGTCTGTCTGTCTGTCTGTCTGTCTGTCTGTCTGTCTGTCTGTCTGTCTGTCTGTCTGTCTGTCTGTCTGTCTGTCTGTCTGTCTGTCTGTCTGTCTGTCTGTCTGTCTGTCTGTCTGTCTGTCTGTCTGTCTGTCTGTCTGTCTGTCTGTCTGTCTGTCTGTCTGTCTGTCTGTCTGTCTGTCTGTCTGTCTGTCTGTCTGTCTGTCTGTCTGTCTGTCTGTCTGTCTGTCTGTCTGTCTGTCTGTCTGTCTGTCTGTCTGTCTGTCTGTCTGTCTGTCTGTCTGTCTGTCTGTCTGTCTGTCTGTCTGTCTGTCTGTCTGTCTGTCTGTCTGTCTGTCTGTCTGTCTGTCTGTCTGTCTGTCTGTCTGTCTGTCTGTCTGTCTGTCTGTCTGTCTGTCTGTCTGTCTGTCTGTCTGTCTGTCTGTCTGTCTGTCTGTCTGTCTGTCTGTCTGTCTGTCTGTCTGTCTGTCTGTCTGTCTGTCTGTCTGTCTGTCTGTCTGTCTGTCTGTCTGTCTGTCTGTCTGTCTGTCTGTCTGTCTGTCTGTCTGTCTGTCTGTCTGTCTGTCTGTCTGTCTGTCTGTCTGTCTGTCTGTCTGTCTGTCTGTCTGTCTGTCTGTCTGTCTGTCTGTCTGTCTGTCTGTCTGTCTGTCTGTCTGTCTGTCTGTCTGTCTGTCTGTCTGTCTGTCTGTCTGTCTGTCTGTCTGTCTGTCTGTCTGTCTGTCTGTCTGTCTGTCTGTCTGTCTGTCTGTCTGTCTGTCTGTCTGTCTGTCTGTCTGTCTGTCTGTCTGTCTGTCTGTCTGTCTGTCTGTCTGTCTGTCTGTCTGTCTGTCTGTCTGTCTGTCTGTCTGTCTGTCTGTCTGTCTGTCTGTCTGTCTGTCTGTCTGTCTGTCTGTCTGTCTGTCTGTCTGTCTGTCTGTCTGTCTGTCTGTCTGTCTGTCTGTCTGTCTGTCTGTCTGTCTGTCTGTCTGTCTGTCTGTCTGTCTGTCTGTCTGTCTGTCTGTCTGTCTGTCTGTCTGTCTGTCTGTCTGTCTGTCTGTCTGTCTGTCTGTCTGTCTGTCTGTCTGTCTGTCTGTCTGTCTGTCTGTCTGTCTGTCTGTCTGTCTGTCTGTCTGTCTGTCTGTCTGTCTGTCTGTCTGTCTGTCTGTCTGTCTGTCTGTCTGTCTGTCTGTCTGTCTGTCTGTCTGTCTGTCTGTCTGTCTGTCTGTCTGTCTGTCTGTCTGTCTGTCTGTCTGTCTGTCTGTCTGTCTGTCTGTCTGTCTGTCTGTCTGTCTGTCTGTCTGTCTGTCTGTCTGTCTGTCTGTCTGTCTGTCTGTCTGTCTGTCTGTCTGTCTGTCTGTCTGTCTGTCTGTCTGTCTGTCTGTCTGTCTGTCTGTCTGTCTGTCTGTCTGTCTGTCTGTCTGTCTGTCTGTCTGTCTGTCTGTCTGTCTGTCTGTCTGTCTGTCTGTCTGTCTGTCTGTCTGTCTGTCTGTCTGTCTGTCTGTCTGTCTGTCTGTCTGTCTGTCTGTCTGTCTGTCTGTCTGTCTGTCTGTCTGTCTGTCTGTCTGTCTGTCTGTCTGTCTGTCTGTCTGTCTGTCTGTCTGTCTGTCTGTCTGTCTGTCTGTCTGTCTGTCTGTCTGTCTGTCTGTCTGTCTGTCTGTCTGTCTGTCTGTCTGTCTGTCTGTCTGTCTGTCTGTCTGTCTGTCTGTCTGTCT
>JAXIVJ010001676.1:115000-130214 GCA_036785665.1 Chirona hameri
GTCTGTGTCTGACTGTGTCTATCTGTGTCTGCCTGTGTCTGTCTGTGTCTGTCTGTGTATCTGTCTGTGTGTCTGTCTGTGTGTCTGTGTGTCTGTCTGTGTGTATGTCTGTGTGTCTGTCTGTATCTGTATGTGTCTGTCTGTATCTGTCTGTGTCTGTATGTGCGTCTGTCTGTGTATCTGTCTGTGTGTCTGTATATGTGTCTCTGTGTCTGTCTGTCTGTCTCTGTCTGTGCCTGTCTGGGTATCTGTGTGTGTCTGTCTGTGTATCTGTGTATCTGTGTATCTGTATGTGTCTGTCTGTCTCTGTCTGTGTCTGTCTGTGTATCTGTATGTGTCTGTCTGCGTCTGTCTGTGTATCTGTGTATCCAGGCTGCTGCAGACGCTGCGGGACTGCCAGCTCTCTCGTAACACCCAACTGGTGGTACTGAAGCTGCTCTCTGTCCTGCTGACGAACTCTCCCAGGCGCGGTGATGTCGTCATGTGAGTGGTAACACGGGCTAGGTTCTGTGGTAACACGGGCTAGGTTCTGTGGTAACACGGGGTTGATTCAGTGGTACCACGGGCTAGGTTCTGTGGTAACACAGGTTTGATTCAGTGGTAACACGGGCTAGGTTATGTGGTAACACGGGGTTGATTCAATGGTAACATGTTTGATTATGTGGTAACACGGGCTAGGTTCTGTGGTAACACGGGGTTGATTCTGTGGTAACACGGGTTTGATTCTGTGGTAACACGGGCTAGGTTCTGTGGTAACACAGGTTTGATTCAGTGGTAACTCGGGCTAGGTTCTGTGGTAACACGGGATTGATTATGTGGTAACACGGGATAGGTTATGTGGTAACACGGGTTTGATTCTGTGGTAACACGAGTTTGATTCTGTGGTAACACCGGCTAGGTTCTGTGGTAACACGGGATAGGTTATGTGGTAACACGGGTTTGATTCTGTGGTAACACAGGTTTGATTCTGTGGTAACACGGGTTTGATTCTGTGGTAACACGGGTTTGATTATGTGGTAACACGGGCTAGGTTATGTGGTAACACGGGCTATGTTCTGTGGTAACACGGGCTAGGTTCTGTGGTAAAACAGGATAAGTTATGTGGTAACACGGGTTTGATTCTGTGGTAACACGGGTTTGATTCTGTGGTAACACGGGTTTGATTCTGTGGTAACACGGGATAGGTTATGTGGCAACAGGGGTTTGATTCTGTGGTAACACAGGCTAGGTTATGTGGTAACACGGGCTAGGCTCTGTGGTAACACGGGTTTGATTATGTGGTAACACGGGCTAGGCTATGTGGTAACACGGGTTTGATTATGTGGTAACACGGAACGGGGTTGCGTTGTTACAAGGCACCGTCGGGAATAACGTTTTGTTTTTGCTCCGGCTGAGCAGGAGGTGGTTACAGTTCTCGAAATGTGCTTTGGGCATGGCTTGAGTTCAATACGATTTTTCACATGGCAAGATTATTCAGTAACTTCTAGCGGCGTGTATTTGTTTTAGAATAGTGTCTAACTGTCTAGTCGAATCGGTGGAAATCACGAACTAGATTCTTCGCATGCTTTTTTAGTCAGAATTGTGTTCAAACCTCATTAATCAATTAATTCTCGTCTGGCAGGTTCTCTCAAATTTAAAATGTGTCCCCGTCCTATCAGGCTGTCAGACTGACTGTTCCCTCTGCCCGAAAGTTCCTGTCAGGCTGACCTTGTTCCTGCTTGACTCACTGTTTGGCTGACCTCCCCCGTGTACCTCCGGCAGTTTCGGCCAGTTTCTGGCCGGCTCGCTGCCCGCCCCGGGTGCGCCGGAGTCGGGTCTGGAACTGACCGAGCCCGAGGTGTCTGCCTCCCCGGACACCGCCGCCACGAGACAGACGATCCTACTCCGGAACAAGTGCCTCCAGACCGTGGCCAATGTGGCCGAGCGGGACGCCCAGTCGGACCCGGCGCGGCTCGACGAGTGGGTGGCGCTGCTCGGATACGACTGGCTGCTGCTGTTTCTGCAGGTAAGTCGGCTGTGAATGCTGTACTGTGTTGTGTTGTGCAGTTCTGTCCCGTTCTGTTCTGTTCTGTTCTGTTCTGTTCTGTTCTGTTCTGTTCTGTTCTGTTCTGTTCTGTTCTGTTCTGTACTGTTCTGTTCTGTTCTGTTCTGTTCTGTTCTGTTCTGTTCTGTTCTGTTCTGTTCTGTACTGCACTGTACTGTACTGTACTGTACTGTACTGTACTGTACTGTACTGTACTGTACTGTACTTTTCTGTTCTGTTCTGTTCTGTTCTGTTCTGTTCTGTTCTGTTCTGTTCTGTTCTGTTCTGTTCTGTTCTGTTCTGTACTGTACTGTACTGTACTGTACTGTACTGTACTGTACTGTACTGTACTGCTCTGCTCTGCTCTGCTCTGCTCTGCTCTGCTCTGCTCTGCTCTGTTCTGTTCTGTTCTGTTCTGTTCTGTTCTGT
Source organism: Chirona hameri (assembly GCA_036785665.1). Lineage (NCBI taxonomy): Eukaryota > Metazoa > Arthropoda > Thecostraca > Balanomorpha > Balanidae > Chirona > Chirona hameri. The sequence continues at coordinate 117,453 of JAXIVJ010001676.1, forward strand.
TCTGTTCTGTTCTGTTCTGTACTGTACTGTACTGTACTGTACTGTACTGTACTGTACTGTACTGTACTGTACTGTACTGTACTGTACTGTACTGTACTGTACTGTACTGTACTGTACTGTTCTGCTCTGCTCTGTTCTGTTCTGTTCTGTTCTGTTCTGTTCTGTTCTGTTCTGTTCTGTTCTGTTCTGTTCTGTTCTGTTCTGTTCTGTTCTGTTCTGTTCTGTTCTGTTCTGTACTGTACTGTACTGTACTGTACTGTACTGTACTGCTCTGCTCTGCTCTGCTCTGCTCTGCTCTGCTCTGTTCTGTTCTGTTCTGTTCTGTTCTGTTCTGTTCTGTTCTGTTCTGTTCTGTTCTGTTCTGTACTGTACTGTACTGTACTGTACTGTACTGTACTGTACTGTACTGTACTGTACTGTACTGTGTTGTGTAATTGTTCTGTGCTGTATAATGCGCTCTGCTGTACTGTGTTTTCTTCATTCAGGTATGTCGCCGTGATGAACTTGCCTGCCCTGCACTGTGCCCTGCCCGGTGCCCTGCCCGGTGCCCTGCCCGGTGCCCTGCCCTGTGCCCTGTCCTGTGCTCTGTTCTGTGTCCCCCTGCCCGGTACCCTGCCCTGTGCCCTGTTCTGTGCCCTGCCCTGTGCCCTGGCCTGTGCCCTGTTCTGTGCCCTGCCCTGTGCCCTGTCCTGTGCCCTGCCCTGACCCCAGTGGGGTCTCAGCGGAACGCCATTGACTGGGGAGATGGGTGTTAAACGCCCCCTCTGCCTGGTTATCTTCCGAACTAATGATCGCAGCGAGACGCGCAAGGCGGCATTCGAAAACCCTCAATAAGACGAATCTAAAGCACGCTAAACAAAATGTCAAATTGAGGCCTCATGTCAGGTCACGGTCAGGTCAAAGGTCAAAATCGACGTATTTGAGTGTATTGGCCATGACCATACTTTCCATCCGAAGCCTTCGATTTCGACCATGATCGCCCAAAGTGCTCTCAAAGCAATGATACACATCCCGCATGAGCTAAAGTGAGATTGTTGGCAAAGGTCAAGGTCAGGGCACAAAAGGTCACTGCGCAAAATATCTGCGAAAGTCATGCAACACATGTTTTATGGTTTATTTTCCACGTAAAATTCGATAGTGATAATCATTTTACCACCTGACTTCCTTTACGCAAAGTTAGCGTCAAGTTCAGGTCAAGGTTACACATATAAATTTGATATATTTGTATATTGCTTTTCCATTGATGATTCCCTGATGTGGTTAGGAGTTTGCAATGCAAATTTCCAATATCATGAATATGACCATTCCTTTATCCTAGGCTCCAATATCCTATATCCATTCTTGCGTTTTCTCAACTACTCATAGTTTTAGTACCTAATTATCATTTCCTCCTAATGGGTACCGCTCATGTTTTTCTCAATAATTGGAACTATTGCTACAGTCTGATCACTTAGATTATATGGTTAACATGTTTACTAAATATATAAATGGTTGACATACACTTGCCCATATTTGAAGATTTGTTTACTCTGGATGTGCCTAACTTTGATAATGTAGTTTCACAGTGCAAGTATTACACAATCCCTACTAATCGGCCCAAAACTGATAACAAATCCTCAATCATACACATCAATGTCGGGCCACTCGGGCCGCTCATAATCCTATGTTTCCCATACACCACGGAAGGACGAGCGAGCACTTCGCGCTCGTTCGTAACAACCAAACGGCGCAACGAACCATTTGGCCCGCCGGTGGTCACATTATTTGAATTGAATTGCAACGGACAAGCTGCAGACCAGTTCTGATTCCTTCATGTCAGATAAGGCTGCATTAGTACCTATATTGAGAATGAGGTCACCCATCGCGTCTGCTATTGGTCTGTACACAAGACGGGCGTGTCGTGATATGAGCTAGCATAACGGAGCATGCTCATGGGAAGTACTGCGTTCACTGCGCTGCGCGTTGTTGCGGCGCATGGACAGATTGGGTGTTGATTGCTTATCGGAGTCTTAGGGCGCGCCGACTACTTTAGTCAATACCTGGCCAATGCTGATGCATGCATTTCAAAAGGCACTGTATTGATGTGCGGCACACATGATAGGGTCACTGTCAACAGCAGTTCTGAGTTTCTACGGCTGTTGAGTGTGATAGTTGGTAGGTCTTGCACTAGAGCATGCTGGCCCCTGGCTATCGTGATTCGTGTATCAGGTATTAAGCGTCGACATACTATCTCGGCACCCCGAGGCATTATCAATTCCGAAGTATTCGGATAGCCGAAAAGCCGAACTGATGTTCATCATGATCATGAATCATGTCTGTCTAGTACACCTATATTAAAAGCACAGCCAGCGCTTCAGTTACATATAATTTCAGCTAAGTGCGCGGCGGAGTGCGGGCGCGATTGCTGCTCGCGCCTCTGTTGTATTGTCTGACCTTCCCTGCGCCGCTGAGCGTGGTCTGGCAGACTACAGTACACATGAACCAAGACCAGTACTCTGCGTCGTGTAAGGACGTACCGGCTGTACCAACAGCATTACATCTGCGTTGTACTGGCTGTACCGGCTCCAGCACTCCTGGGACATGTCAAGTCAGACTTCTGAGTGGTTGGGAAGTTGACGCAAGATCGTGCTTGTGAGTGAGTGTAAAGTTGAAGCAAGGTCAGATTGGGGAATGTTTGGGAAGTTGAAGCAAAGTCGCACTTGTGACTTGTGAGCAGTTCTGAGCTTGAATCACACTTCTACACTGCGCTGCGCGTTGTTGCCGCGCATGGACAGATTGGGTGTTGATTGCTTATCGGAGTCTTAGGGCGCGCCGACTACTTGAGTCACTGCGCCCAAACAGAAGGACGGCCAACCTTGCATTGTGCTATCTCCTGGCTTTTGGCTGCATTGCTGTTGTGATGGAGAACGAGACCCAGCCGCTGCGTCCATAGCAGAACGATTCTGCGTCAACCCGAACAATATCTACCGCCGAGGCGTGGCGGACGGAGGATGACGACAGAGCCTTGACTGCGTACTGACGTCACAGCACTCTGAGACCGGGCGGAGAGGCGGCATCTGCAGTCTGGGCGGTACGCGCGCCAGAGAGCTTGTGCGTGCTCTCTCCGGCCGTGATGTGGTCCGATACGTGTTGAACGACGTGGTGGTGGTGGTGGTGGTCTTGGAGGCTGCTTAGAGGACCTTCCATAGAAGAGTGGCTACGGCGACGACATGGCCAGGAGGGAAGAACCAGCCAGACAGCCAGCACAGCGCAGTCCAGTGATGCGCAGTCCAGTCCAGATCAGCACAGCACAGTCCAGCACAGTCCAGCACAGTCCAGCGCAGCGCAGTACGGCCCAACCAGCCCAGCCAGCCCACATAGCCCAGCCCAGCCCAGCCCAGCCCAGCCCAGCCCAGCCCAGACCAGACCAGCCCAGCCCAGCCCAGACCAGACCAGACCAGACCAGCCCAGACCAGACCAGACCAGACCAGACCAGACCAGACCAGACCAGACCAGACCAGACCAGACCAGACCAGACCAGACCAGACCAGACCAGACCAGACCAGACCAGACCAGCCCAGCCCAGCCCAGCCCAGCCCAGCCCAGCCCAGCCCAGCCCAGCCCAGCCCAGCCCAGCCCAGCCCAGCCCAGCCCAGCCCAGCCCAGCCCAGCCCAGCCCAGCCCAGCCCAGCCCAGCCCAGCCCAGCCCAGCCCAGCCCAGCCCAGCCCAGCCCAGCCCAGCCCAGCCCAGCCCAGCCCAGCCCAGCCCAGCCCAGCCCAGCCCAGCCCAGCCCAGCCCAGCCCAGCCTAGTCCACATAGCCCACCTAGCCCACCTAACCCACCTAGCCCACATAGCCCAGCTAGCCCAGCTAGCCCAGCTAGCCCAGCTAGCCCAGCTAGCCCAGCTAGCCCAGCTAGCCCAGCTAGCCCAGCTAGCCCAGCTAGCCCAGCTAGCCCAGCTAGCCCAGCTAGCCCAGCTAGCCCAGCTAGCCCAGCTAGCCCAGCTAGCCCAGCTAGCCCAGCTAGCCCAGCTAGCCCAGCTAGCCCAGCTAGCCCAGCTAGCCCAGCTAGCCCAGCTAGCCCAGCTAGCCCAGCTAGCCCAGCTAGCCCAGCTAGCCCAGCTAGCCCAGCTAGCCCAGCTAGCCCAGCTAGCCCAGCTAGCCCAGCTAGCCCAGCTAGCCCAGCTAGCCCAGCTAGCCCAGCTAGCCCAGCTAGCCCGGCTAGCCCGGCTAGCCCAGCTAGCCCAGCCCATCTCAGTCCATTCCATTGCAGCCCAGCCAGCCCACCAGCCAACAGTGTCTCAGTACTCTGTGACCATGTAGCCAGGTGATCGGCCCACCGTGGCTCGCCGTGACCTGCTGCGACCTGTGACCTGTCTGTGACCTGTGTGTGCCTGTGTGTGACCTGTGTGTGACCTGTGTGTGACCTGCTGCGACCTGTGATCTGTGTGTGACCTGTCTGTGACCTGTGTGTAATCTGTGTGTGACCTGTGTGTATCCTGTGTGTATCCTGTGTGTAACCTGTGTGTAACCTGTGTGTAACCTGTGTGTAACCTGTGTGTAACCTGTGTGTAACCTGTGTGTAACCTGTGTGTAACATGTGTGTAACCTGTGTGTAACCTGTGTGTAACCTGTGTGTAACCTGTGTGTGACCTGTGTGTAACCTGTGTGTGACATGTGTGTGACCTGTGTGTGACCTGTGTGTAACCTGTCTGTGACCTGTGTGTAACCTGTGTGTGACCTGTCTGTGACCTGTGTGTAACATGTGTGTGACCTGTATGTGACCTGTGTGTAACCTGTGTGTGACCTGTATGTGACCTGTGACATGTGTGTGACCTGTGTGTAACCTGTGTGTGACCTGTCTGTGACCTGTGTGTAACCTGTGTGTGCCCTGTGTGTAACCTGTGTGTGACCTGTCTGTGACCTGTGACCTGTGTGTGACCTGTGTGTAACCTGTGTGTGACCTGTCTGTGACCTGTGTGTAACCTGTGTGTGACCCGTGTGAGACCTGTGTGTGCCTGTGTGTGACCTGTGTGTAACCTGTGTGTAACCTGTCTGTGACCTGTGTGTAACCTGTGTGTGACCTGTCTGACCTGTGTGTAAACTGTGTGTGACCTGTATGTAACCTGTGTGTGACCTGTCTGTGACCTGTGTGTAACCTGTGTGTGACCTGTCTGACCTGTGTGTAACCTGTGTGTGACCTGTGTGTAACCTGTGTGTAACCTGTGTGTAACCTGTGTGTAACCTGTGTGTAACCTGTGTGTAACCTGTGTGTAACCTGTGTGTAACCTGTGTGTGACCTGTCTGTGACCTGTGTGTAACCTGTGTGTGACCTGTCTGTGACCTGTGTGTAACCTGTGTGTGACCTGTGTGTAACCTGTGTGTAACCTGTGTGTGACGTGTGTGACCTGTGGGTGACCTGTGTGTGGCCTGTGTGTAACCTGTGTGTAACCTGTGTGTAACCTGTGTGTGACCTGTGTGTGACCTGTGTGTGACCTGTATGTGACCTGTGTGTGACCTGTGTGTGACCTGTGTGTGACCTGTGTGTGACCTGTGACCTGTATGTGACCTGTGTGTGACCTGTGTGTGACCTGTGACCTGTGTGTGTGTGTGTGACCTGCGTGTGACCTGATGTGACCTATACGGTGACCTGCATAGTGTATATGGTACGATGTTTATTTGTTTATTTGTTTATTTATTGACAATGAGCAACAGGCATTCACCCAATTACAGCTCAAGTCGAGTAATTAAAACACGCGACGACACGACAGCAGCAGACACACGCACACAGTTGAAAACGGACGAGGCAAATATGATAACGAAAATGTGATACTAAAATAGAACAAAAGTTCATAAAACAGTAAATATGAATACGTTAAAAATAAACATAGGTGAACAATAGTTCACAGGCATGCTTTGAGGCTACGCAGACCTAAGAAAACGCTTGTAAAATAACACATAAGATCGGTAAATAAGAAAACTCCAGCAGTAAAATAAGAGTAATAAAACTCGCATGCTCACATCACACACGCCCACACACAACCCCAACTCATCGCCACCAGTGTTGTGCAGCCTATACTGCCATACTCTTGACATATGATTTCAGCTGCATTCTAAAAGCTCCTAAGGTATCATTGAAAAGGTCGGATGCAGGACAGGCAGACAGGAATAGGTTGGTGTTGCGAGGCGCCCGCGCAAAGACGGCACGTTTAACAGTTTCCACTCTAGCGAATGGGACGTGCAGGATTGGTTGCGATGCTGCGCGGGTATGCCGTGTTGATATTTGCAAGGAAAAGCTTTGCAGAAGCAAAGAAGACTCGATCCGTCCTGAGAAGGTTCTATGTACAAATAGTATGTCATACTGCACTCTTATCTGAGCAAGCGAGGCGATATTAAAAGACTGTAAAAAATCTGAATAGGAATATGAGGGTGAGTGTGAATGGTGAAGGGTATGAACATGTGACTCGAGCCAGATAAGAAACTTGTGTTGGACGCGGTCCAACCGATCGAGCTGTGTTGCTGCTGCACTTCCCCATATCACACATCCGTACTCGAGTATGGAGCGCACGTTACCGAAATATGCTGCCAATATTGGCTCCCGTTTCAAGGCGCCGCGGGCACAACCAGTCTGAAGGGATCTCATCATCACACCCAGTGCTCTGTTTGCCTTGGTAACCGTGAAGTTGATGTGGTCTCTAAATGTGAGCTTAGCGTCTAGCCATACTCCAAGGTCACGGATTGAAGATACGTGTTCCAAGGGTGTTTCATTGATTTTGTAAGTCGCTGAAATGGGAGATCGTTTCAAAGTCATAGTGAATGACTTACATTTTGTCGGATTGAGATTAAGTTTCCAGTCAGCAGACCACTGGCAAAGACTGTCCAGATCCCTTTGCAGCAAAAGTTAGTCGTTCGGGGTTGAAATTTTGTGATACAATTTGACATCATCGGCAAATAGCAAACAATTGGTCGTAATTTTGTCAGGCAAGTCGTTAACGTACAAAGCGAAAAGTAATGGCGATAGCATGCTTCCTTCAGGTGTTCCAGAGACCACGTTTGTCCAGTCGGAGCACCTTCCATTTACAACGACTCGTTTGCGGTTTTTTAGATAGGTCGAGAGCCATTTTAGCACGGTGCCCGATATGTGATATGAGTGGTGCAGCTTGTGAAGTAGCAATGTATGGTTTACGCTTTGAAAGGCCGCTGAGTAGTCCGTGTATATTACATCTGTTTGGCCTCTGTGTGATATGGACTCCCAAGCTGTTTTTAGAAGACAAGCTAAATTTGTTTCACATGAGCGGTGCGGCAGGAAGCCGTGCTGTGAATGTGTCAAGACAGGTTTAACGTGATTTAGAAGATTGCTGTATACTACTCTTCCAGGATTTTCCAGGATTTCCCTAGTAGTGGCAGGAGGGACACTGCTCGATAGTTCGAAGGTGACTTTTTTGACCCTTTCTTAAAAATGGGCACTATGTTGGCTTCGGTCCATCTACTCGGGAAAATACCCTGCTGCACTGACAACTTGAAAAGGATTGACAAGGGGGTCACCAGCTGATCAGAGCACTCCTTGATTATCCGTGCACTGATGTTATCGGGACCACACGCCTTATGGACTTTTAGGTCTTCCAGGGCTGATCTAATTGCGGCTCTCGGGACAGTGAGTTGGTCAAGGATGGGGAGGTCGTAAGTGGGAGCATCGGGTACACTTTCAACATCGGGACACGAAAACTTGGCTGCAAATGTCCTGTTCAACAAATTGGCACGCTCAATATCGCCACTAACTTCACGATCACCGTCTAAGAGAACAGAAAGCTGTTGCTTTGAGCCCCTAACGCACTTCAAAAATGACCAGAAGCGTTTTGGGTTGCTCTTGAAATCACCAATCATGCCTTTAATGTACTCGCAGTATTTAGCACATGCCAAAAACTTGAAACGCTTTCTTTTTTCCTCGAAATCACTGACTGTGTCAGGAGTTCTGTTACGCTTCGTCCTATTGAACGCGGCTTCTTTCTGTTTCAGCGCTCGCCTTACACTAGCATCATACCACGGGGGGAATTGCCGCCGAAGTGTCACTGATGGGACATGATCACGAATGGCTGCTTCAAACATAGCATAAAACATGTCTAGTGCCTCCTCCACTGGGGTGTTATCAATTATTTCCCATGGGACACGTTCGAGAGTTCCCCTTAACCCGTCAAAGTCTGCCCTCTTATAGTTCAGTGCAGTTGTACGCGCTACCAGCGGCGGTCCGGTGTTTGTTTCGACATGACACCGGGAAATGACCTCCTTGTGATCCGACGTAAATATACCGGTCCGCACTACAGTTTCAACACGCACACCCCTTGAGAACACAAGGTCTAAGAAATTCACACCCCTGGTGGGCTCACGCACATGCTGTTTGAGACCTGATATATCGCATCCTTCCAGAAATTGTACAACACGCTGAGGCGCTCGATCGTATACGGGCACTGTTTCGGAAGCATTAATATGAAGTCGCCATTTGACATCCGGCACATTAAAATCCCCCACAACTATTAATGGCCGCCCGGGGTACCTCGTGACGAGTCTCTGGATCAGCTGCATGGTATTGTTCAGCACCGTGTTGTCACCCGGCGAACAGTACACAGTGCCAACAGGTCTACAGTAGGTCACATTATGTGACCTAATGTGACCTACTGTGACCCGATGTGGCTTGCTGTGACCTGCTGTATCCTCCTGTGACCTGTGACCTACCATGACCTGTGACCAGCCTTGGAATTTGGGCCATTGTCTGGACTTTTTGGGTCCAAAGAATTTTGCTCTCTTCATATTTGTTCAGGAAATTTGCTCTCTGTTCGCCTGATCTTACCGACATTGTGGTTAAAATATAATTCAATTTTCCTCACAAGGATTTAATATCTATCACAAATTAGGATTTTTTTTTACTTTCCAAGTAAAATAATTAAAACAAAAATGAAAATCTTAACTTACCTGACAATATAATTTTACTCTCCACCTATGGATTTTTACTCTCCGGGACCAGGTCATGAAATGAAAAATCCAACACTGCGGATGTGACCTCCCGTGGCCTCTAATGACCTCTTTTTACCTCTCATGATATCTCATGACCTCCCATGACCTTCCGCGACCTCCCATGACCTCGGCTGACAATTGCATCTTCTGACCTCCCGTGACCTCCCATAACCTCCTAGACCTAAAACCCATAACCTCTGACCTCCCATTACCTGCAGTGACCTCTCTCATGACCTCCCATGACCTCTCATGACCTCCATAACCCTCCATGACCTCTACTGACCTCCCATGACCTCCGCCAGGGTCACCTGCACCAGACTACCGTGGTTCTGGCTGCACAGCTGCTCTTTACGCTGCTCTGCTCGCCGCCGCTGCTGGCGAGGTTCAGGGACAGATGCTGCACTGGCGGCTGGCTTCAACAGACAGAGAGTGTCATCAAATCCCGGCTCGGCGCCGTGCTAGGTGAGATACGTGCTCGGTGAGAGCCGTGCTAGGTGAGAGACGTGCTAGGTGAGAGCTGTGCCAGGTGAGAGCCATGCTAGGTGAGAGCTGTGCTAGGTGAGAGCCGTGCTAGGTGAGAGCCGTGCTAGGTGAGACGTGCTAGGTGAGAGCTGTGCTAGGTGACAGCCGTGCTAGGTGAGAGGTGTGAGAGGTGTGCTAGGTGAGAGATGTGCTAGGTGAGAGCCGTGCTAGGTGAGAGCTGTGCTAGGTGAGAGATGTGTTAGGTGAGACGTGCTAGGTGAGAGACGTGCTAGGTGAGAGGTGTGCTAGGTGAGAGGTGTGCTCGGTGAGAGCCGTGCTAGGTGAGATATGTGCTAGGTGAGAGCCGTGCTAGGTGAGAGACGTGCTAGGTGAGAGATGTGCTAGGTGAGAGCCGTGCTAGGTGAGAGACGTGCTAGGTGAGATATGTGCTAGGTGAGAGCCGTGCTAGGTGAGAGATGTGCTAGGTGAGAGCCGTGCTAGGTGAGAGCCGTGCTAGGTGAGAGATGTGCTCGGTGAGAGGTGTGCTAGGTGAAAAATGTATTAGGTGAGATCCGTGCTAGGTGAGAGACGTGCTAGGTGTGAGCTGTGCTAGGTGAGAGGTGTGCTAGGTGAGAGCCGTGCTAGGTGAGAGGTGTGCTAGGTGAGAGGTGTGCTAGGTGAGAAGTGTGCTCGGTGAGTGCCGTGCTAGGTGAGAGCCGTGCTAGGTGAGAGGTGTGCTAGGTGAGAGGTGTGCTCAGTGAGAGCCGTGCTAGGTGAGAGGTGTGCTAGGTGAGAGACGTGCTAGGTGAGGGCCGTGCTAGGTGAGAGCCGTGTTAGGTGAGAGCCGTGCTAGGTGAGAGGTGTGCTAGGTGAAAGGTGTGCTCGGTGAGAGCCGTGCTAGGTGAGATATGTGCTAGGTGAGAGCCGTGCTAGGTGAGAGCCGTGCTAGGTGAGAGGTGTACTAGGTGAGAGCCGTGCTAGGTGAGAGGTGTACTAGGTGAGAGCCGTGCTAGGTGAGAGGTGTGCTCGGTGAGAGGTGTGCTAGGTGAGAAATGTGTTAGGTGAGATCCGTGCTAGGTGAGAGACGTGCTAGGTGAGAGATGTGCTAGGTGAGAGGTGTGCTAGGTGAGAGCCGTGCTAGGTGAGAACCGTGCTAGGTGAGAGCCGTGCTAGGTGAGAGACGTGCTAGGTGATAGATGTGCTAGGTGAGAGCCGTGCTAGGTGAGATACGTGCTAGGTGAGAGGTGTGATAGGTGAGAGGTGTGCTAGGTGAGAGCCGTGCTAGGTGAGAACCGTGCTAGGTGAGAGCCGTGCTAGGTGATAGACGTGCTAGGTGAGAGATGTGCTAGGTGATAGCCGTGCTAGGTGAGAGCCGTGCTAGGTGAGAGCCGTGCTAGGTGAGAGGTGTACTAGGTGAGAGCCGTGCTAGGTGAGAGGTGTACTAGGTGAGAGCCGTGCTAGGTGAGAGGTGTGCTCGGTGAGAGGTGTGCTAGGTGAGAAATGTGTTAGGTGAGATCCGTGCTAGGTGAGAGACGTGCTAGGTGAGAGATGTGCTAGGTGAGAGGTGTGCTAGGTGAGAGCCGTGCTAGGTGAGAACCGTGCTAGGTGAGAGCCGTGCTAGGTGAGAGACGTGCTAGGTGATAGATGTGCTAGGTGAGAGCCGTGCTAGGTGAGATACGTGCTAGGTGAGAGGTGTGATAGGTGAGAGGTGTGCTAGGTGAGAGCCGTGCTAGGTGAGAACCGTGCTAGGTGAGAGCCGTGCTAGGTGATAGACGTGCTAGGTGAGAGATGTGCTAGGTGATAGCCGTGCTAGGTGGGAGCCGTGCTAGGTGATAGACGTGCTAGGTGAGATATGTGCTAGGTGAGAGCCGTGCTAGGTGAGAGCCGTGCTAGGTGAGAGGTGTGATAGGTGAGAGGTGTGCTAGGTGAGAGCCGTGCAAGGTGAGAGGTGTGCTAGGTGAGAGCCGTGCTAGGTGAGAGCCGTGCTAGGTGAGAGCCGTGCTAGGTGAGAGACGTGCTAAGTGAGAGATGTGCTAGGTGAGAGCCGTCCTAGGTGAGAGCCGTGCTAGGTGAGAGGTGTGCTAGGTGAGAGACGTGCTAGGTGAGAGGTGTGCTAGGTGAGAGATGTGATAGGTGAGAGCTGTGCTAGGTGAGAGGTATGCTAGGTGAAAGGTGAGAGGTGTGCTAGGTGAGAGACGTGCTAGGTGTGAGGTGTGCTAGGTGAGAGATGTGATAGGTGAGAGCCGTGCTAGGTGAGAGCCGTGCTAGGTGAGAGGTGTGCTAGGTGAGAGGTGTGATAGGTGAGAGGTGTGCTAGGTGAGAGCCGTGCTAGGTGAGAGCCGTGCTAGGTGAGAGGTGTGCTAGGTGAGAGATGTGCTAGGTGAGAGCCGTGCTAGGTGAGAGCCGTGCTAGGTGTGAGACGTGCTAGGTGAGAGGTGTGCTAGGTGAGAGATGTGCTAGGTGAGAGGTGTGCTAGGTAAGAGATGTGCTAGGTGAGAGGTGTGCTAGGTGAGAGGTGTGCTAGGTGAGATATGTGCTAGGTGAGAGCTGTGCTAGGTGAGAGATGTGCTAGGTGAGAGCCGTGCTAGGTGAGAGCCGTGCTAGGTGAGATACGTGCTAGGTGAGATACGTGCTAGGTGAGAGGTGTGCTAGGTGAGAGACGTGCTAGGTGAGATGTGTGCTAGGTGAGATATGTGCAAGGTGAGAGCCGTGCTAGGTGAGAGCCGTGCTAGGTGAGATACGTGCTAGGTGAGAGATGTACTAGGTGAGAGACGTGCTAGGTGAGAGCCGTGCTAGGTGAGAGCCGTGCTAGGTGAGAGGTGTGCTAGGTGAGAGACGTGCTAGGTGAGAGCCGTGCTAGGTGAGAGACGTGCTAGGTGAGAGCTGTGCTAGGTGAAAGCCGTGCTAGGTGAGAGATGTGCTAGGTGAGAGCCGTGCTAGGTGAGAGGTGTGCTAGGTGAGAGCCGTGCTAGGTTAGAGGTGTGCTAGGTGAGAGGTGTGCTAGGTGAGAGGTGTGCTAGGTGAGAGGTGTGCTAGGCGAGAGCCGTGCTAGGTGAGAGCCGTGCTAGGTTAGAGGTGTGCTAGGTTAGAGGTGTGCTAGGTGAGAGGTGTGCTAGGTGAGAGGTGTGCTAGGTGAGAGGTGTGCTAGGTGAGAGCTGTGCTGGGTGAGAGGTGAGAGGTGTGCTAGGTGAGAGATGTGCTAGGTGAGAGGTGTGCTAGGTGAGATGTGTGCTAGGTGAGAGGTGTGATAGGTGAGAGCCGTGCTAGGTGAGAGCCGTGCTAGGTTAGAGGTGTGCTAGGTGAGAGGTGTGC
>JAXIVJ010001677.1:0-130177 GCA_036785665.1 Chirona hameri
GATTGAGCAGGCTAAAATCTGGGGGTGGGGGGGGGGGGCAAAACTATCCTTTGCCCCCAGGATTTTCGACTGGGGGGAATTTTGGGTACCCTGCCCCCGCAATCCACCGCCCCTGCTCAGGAGCCCCTCCGACCTGCCCAGGGGCCCCTCCAGTCTGGCTAGGAACTCATCCGGCATGTTCAAGGGGCCTTCCGACCGGCCCAGGGACCCTTTCGGTCTAGCCAGGGGCCCTTCTGACTTGCCCAGGAGCCCCTCCGATCGGCCCAAAGATTCTTCTGGTCGGCCTGCGCTGGCTGCTTTGTCGCCCTTGCCGACATGCTCAAGGGGCCCTCCGACCTGCCCTGGAGCCCCTCCGTGCTGGCCAGGGGCCACTTCGGCATGTTCAGGGGCCATTCGTACCCGCCCAGGGGTCCTTTCGGTCTGATCAGGGGTCCCTCCGATCTGCGCAGGGGCCCTTTTAACTTTCCAGGGGCCCTCTGGTCTCTCCAGGGGCCCTTTAACCTTCTAAGGGGCCCTTCCGACCAAGCAAGGGACTGCGCTGGCTGCTTTGTCGCCTTGCGACATTCTCCGAGGGCCGTCCGTCCTGCCCTGGGGCCCCTCCGTGTTGGCTAGGGGCTCATTCGGCATGTTCAGGGGCCCTTCTGACCCACCTAGGGGCCCTTTTGGTCTGGTCAGGGCCCCTCTGACCTGCACAGGGGCCCTTTTAACTTCCCAGGGACCCTCTGGTCTCTCCAGGGGCCCTCCAACCTGCTCAGGGGCCCTTATGACCTGGCAAAGGACTGCGCTGGCCGCTTTGTCGCCCTGTCGACATGCTCAGGGGTCTCTCAACCTGCCCAGGGGCCCCTCTGTGCTAGGCTAGGGGCCCATTTGACGTGTTCAGGGGGCCCATTCGACGTGCTCAGGGGGCCCTCTGACCCGCTCAGGGGCCCCTTTGGTCTTGCCAGGGGCCCCTCTGACATGCACAGGGCTCTTTTGAACGTCCAAGGGGCCCTCGAGTCTTTCAGAGAGGGCCCTGGTGGCCCTAAAGGGCCTCTGAAGTCCGCTAAACTCTCTAAAGACCACGCTTCGTGTAGTAAAGAGTCTATGATACCGCGCTTCGCGCGGTCTCGTCGGCCCTTTTCGGCGCGCTGCGCGCGCCGAAAAGGGCCCTCGCGCGCCAAAAAGGGCCCTCCTGGCCTCTTGGGGGGGGGGGGGGGGCGGCCGCCCCCGCCGCCCTCCCCTTGGCTACGTGCCTGCGTGGCAGTTGGCAAACGCGAACGTCGAAATGAACAAAATACCTTACTAAAATCAAGGCCATAGATACTACTAAAATTATTCTTGATCAAAAATGGCTGTATTATTCTAAGCATTGATTTATACGCTGAAGCATGCAGCGGTCAGGACGCACTCCCTTATGGCGGATTTGGAAAGGATCATGAACAATTTAATACAACTTAATTTTTATGTTGGCATGCCTTGCGGCCTAGCATTTTTTTCTGGAGAACTAAAATGACTGCTACTATCACGTGTGCTCCCTTACCGTTTCATATTTCAAACCTGTTTTAACTTTACCAGAGCGCGCTCGCTTTGTCATCGCCCAAAAAGGCGTTTTACTGGTATTAACAAAATTCGTATATATTTACGAGCGAGCGCGAAGCGCTCGCGAGTTCTCACTGAATACGGGATTTTTCTCACATAAGCGGCCGACCCGACCCAGCCCGGCCCGACCGTAACGCTTTTCAGAAGCTTATATCTTTGTAATCCCGCATCTGATTGACAAGCGGTCTTCGCTATCTGATAGCCCCATTCAATCAATTATGTTATTGATATGTTTCGTCTCACGTGAGGGGTCAGCATGGCACGTGGCACGTGCCGCGTCAGGGGTGTCAGAAAACGTTATCCTGCTATAGCTGAGAAACGGCTAGACCGATTAAGCTGAAATTTGGTGTGTGGTTTGAGACAACACTAAGTTTACTGGCAATGTCGCGCAAGTCAAACTCTAGGTCACACTGCACGTGCTCACGTGCACACCCCTGTTCCGTAACTCAGAAACGGCTGGACCGGTTAAGCTGAAATTTGGTGTGTGGTTTGGGACCAATTTCCTTGCTATAGGGTTTCTACGTGCTCGCTGATCCTTCGCCGATTAAAGCGTCTTACTGATTTTAGATATTTCAGGTACCTAGTATATATTTACCGAGCGCGCGCAAAGCGCACAGGAGGTCTTCCGTCAACTAGGAGGAAGGGGCTTGTGTTGGATTATGCAATAGGATATTCCAATCCCATGTACAATCAGCTTGATGGTATATCCTTTCGAAAATTAATCCCTTACGGCACAACGGGACTTCAGAGTCAAGTCACATCAAAATGGCGCTAAGATTTGCGTGATTGCGTGCGTGCGTGCGTGCGTGCGTGCGTGCGTGCGTGCGTGCGTGCGTGCGTGCGTGCGTGCGTGCGTGCGTGCGTGACGTACGCACCCACGCATGCGCACACACATCTGCACTACCAGAGCACAGCAAACCTTCGCTGGTCGGTCCCGGGAGCTGGTGACGCCGGTTAAATAACAAACAAGCGCGGTGGTAAACAGGTAAACAGGATGGCGCAGATCGGTACACCCATCTCAGCGATCGGATCGCCAGCGTCGGACTTCTGTATGTCACCGTGCAGCGCCAGCCTGTCAATCGCCAGTGGCCGGTAAGTCACCGGGCTGGACCGGTATATATTTCAAACTATGGCCACATATTGCAAGAAATCAGGCAACACATAACTTGCAATACGGCAGGAAGGAATTAACTTTGTTATAAATTAGAGCAATCAGTGTGGGGCCATTCCTAACGGACGGCCGAATCCTATATGTAAGCGGCCGATTCCTTGCTGTTGGTTGACACGCCTGATGCTGAGGTTGCTGCGGGCGGTGGTGACCATGACCTTGAACTGACCGCTGCTCGCGCGACCCTCCCGGCCTGGCGATTTACCGGTTACTGTCGATTGACAAACTGGAGCTGCACGACACCTGCAGAGGTCGGCACAACCGGTCACACGCAAACAGTCGAGGCCCAGACCAGTCAGTTCGGTTGGCATATGCACACGAGGAGGTACACGCGAGGGATACGAGGCACAGACGAGGATACGGTGCAGGCAAACTGACGTCTGCCGGCTTCAGTGCGGGTGCGAGGTAGGTGAATCTGATCGTCCTGACGTGTGCGCCTTTTGCAAAATTCCCGAATTTCTACTTACTAGGGAGGTCAGAGATGATGTCCGTCTATGATGTCTCACCTACGCGCACGTTGGGTATCGTCTGACCAGATTATGCTGATACTTGACATGTTAGCTGACTGAGAACATTTGAGCCGTGGGATGAGGCCCATGTTGGCCCCTGATGCGCTGGCTGGCTGTGGAGCTCTGCTGATGTCTGGGTCCACCCTCTCATATAAGCTTTTATGAATTTAGTCCGAATGCTTGATGGGATAGATTTCTGAGATCAAGACCCACGCTAAGCTAAGCTTGTTGCGCGGGGCATGACCCCACCATCCGATCGGGCAATTTCAGGTATACGGCATAATTTAGTGGCGAAAGGGTAATGTCCCTGAACGATTGAGGACGGTCCGCCCGGCTCGCAGGCTTCATCTGACCTTGAACGCGGCCGCTGTCACCGGCTGCAGGTCATCTCCGCCAGGAGGAAATAGCGAGCGCCGAAGCGTCTCGAACCCACCTTGCCAGGGTGGGTCAGATTTGTATACAGATCTACCGTGAAGCTCAGTTCGTAGAGCGCTGGACTATAGTCCAGCGCTCTCGTGACTGAGCTACACGGACGGACTAGCTAGCTTAAAATAATTAACTATTAACTAGGTTACACTCTCATTTTAACTCATTTGTAACCACCCTGAAAACCCCTCCGTCATTTTAACTCATTTGTAACCACCCTGAAAACCCCTCAGTCATTTTGCAAGTTTCCCAAGAACGAGAAAACGAGCGTAGTGCAGGCACACTGTTGCGCAAGAAAAGATAAGATCAACATTAGAATGCAAGCATCTGTGAGAAGCATTCCAAACCGGGTGATTTCAATCCAAATTGTCTGCTCAAGTTGTCAATGGGTATAGCCAGCGGTATCTATGGTCTGGGGCTCATATGAGTCCCACGGAGATGTTGCCCTTGCCCGATTGCCGTCTCCACCCTTGACCACTTGACTGGGCGGGGGAGGACACAGATGACACTGGAATCGGGGGACGCTGCCGGGGTATTGCCCTCGTCATCCCATAGGTCCCCTCCCGACAGTGTGACAGGAAGCCGCCGGTCCCCTCCCGACAGTGTGACAGGAAGCCGCCGGTCCCCTCCCGACAGTGTGACAGGAAGCCGCCGGTCCCCTCCCGACAGTGCGACAGGAAGCCGCCGGTCCCCTCCCGACAGTGTGACAGGAAGCCGCCGGTCCCCTCCCGACAGTGTGACAGGAAGCCGCCGGTCCCCTCCCGACAGTGTGACAGGAAGCCGCCGGTCCCCTCCCGACAGTGTGACAGGAAGCCATAGGGCCCCTCCCGACAGTGCGACAGGAAGCCGCCGGGCCCCTCCCGACAGTGCGACAGGAAGCTGCCGGTCCCCTCCCGACAGTGTGACAGGAAGCCGCCGGTCCCCTCCCGACAGTGTGACAGGAAGCCACCGGTCCCCTCCCGACAGTGTGACAGGAAGCCATAGGGCCCCTCCGACAGTGCGACAGGAAGCCGCCGGGCCCCTCCCGACAGTGCGACAGGAAGCTGCCGGTCCCCTCCCGACAGTGTGACAGGAAGCCGCCGGTCCCCTCCCGACAGTGTGACAGGAAGCCGCCGGTCCCCTCCCGACAGTGCGACAGGAAGCCGCCGGTCCCCTCCCGACAGTGCGACAGGAAGCCGCCGGTCCCCTCCCGACAGTGCAACAGGAAGCCGCCGGTCCCCTCCCGACAGTGCGACAGGAAGCCGCCGGTCCTCTCCTGACAGTGTGACAGGAAGCCGCCGGGCCCCTCCCGACAGTGCGACAGGAAGCCGCCGGTCCCCTCCCGACAATGTGACAGGAAGCCGCCGGTCCCCTCCCGACAGTGCGACAGGAAGCCGCCGGGCCCCTCCCGACAGTGCGACAGGAAGCCGCCGGTCCCCTCCTGACATTGCGACAGGAAGCCGCCGGGCCGCTCCCGACAGTGCGACAGGAAGCCGCCGGTCCCCTCCCGACAGTGCGACAGGAAGCCGCCGGGCCGCTCCCGACAGTGCGACAGGAAGCCGCCGGGCCGCTCCCGACAGTGCGACAGGAAGCCGCCGGGCCGCTCCCGACAGTGCGACAGGAAGCCGCCGGGCCGCTCCCGACAGTGCGACAGGAAGCCGCCGGGCCCCTCCGACAGTGCGACAGGAAGCCGCCGGTCCCCTCCCGACAGTGTGACAGGAAGCCGCCGGTCCCCTCCCGACAGTGCGACAGGAAGCCGCCGGTTGGTGCTTCGGTCATCCCAGCAACGACGTGGGCATGTCAAAGATGATTTTCGCACGGTTCTGCCGTCAAATTCAACGAGTGAATAAATGTAATGCATCATGTATATGTTCTTGGAGGACTATTTGCTATTAATGACTCTGGTATGATGTACAGATGGCTTGGGGAGATGGTCCTGGCCTGGTCCCCACTATTAGCTCTTTGGTCCAGCAAGTTGGGCACCGCTGGAGCAGCTTCCGGGTGCCGATGTCCGCGTCTTTGCGTTCGCGTCACCTTTTTTCGGAACTCGGCAGACTAGCTAAACATGTAGCCCGCTTGAAAGTTAATATTGTATGAAGAGAATGGGCCATGGGGCTAGCAATTAGGTACCGACAAGGAGAGACTGCCAGACACCTAATTTATTTATTTTCCCTTTTTCCAAATTTGTATACACAATTGCATATTATGTCATGCCGCGAAGCGGCGAGAAATTTGCAAGTTTTTGCACTGTGGATGGCTGGATTTTGACTGCTGCAATGCCAATTTTACAACTGTACGTCCGACCGTTTGGGGGGGGGGGGGCAGAACATAGTAGCAGGACCTTTGGAGGGGGCATGGCCCTTTTGCCCCCCCCCCCTGATTCTGCCCCTGCACATGTATGGTTTCAAATTGATCGTGCCTCAATTTAAAAGTGAAATAACAACATTTTCAATTGCAAAAATTAAATTATGAGAAATTACAACAAATGTACTAACATATGGTGACGGACAGTATAATCTATCACTGTCTCTGTTTGAATGTTATTTGTAAACAAGTCATAGGGCCAGCAATGAAGTAAGTGTTCCAAGAAGCGTGACAACGTCCCTGATTGGTCAATGAAACAAATCGCATACACTTAATACGTCGCCATCCTTGGCCAAGTTAATCCGCGGAATGCATCACGGTTTTCTGAAACGTTTATTGATTGATTATGAATACACGGTTTAGATACATGTTGCATGTGTGCACTGTAATATATTAAATACCTGTTAGTTGAAAATTGATGGGATTGTTTTTTAATAAGTCGTGAACACTAAATAGTTCGCCGTCCGGGGCCAAGTTAAACTGCCGATTTCAATGCATTTTTTTTCAAGTGAGAGTTGATTGTTCATAGAAGTTTGGTAAATACTCGCAAAAGATAGAGAGATGAAACATTATATGCCTTCATGATAAATAACAATGTGTAGGCAGGTTAATTTTCGCTGGGTTCGATATGTTATTAAAATATTGGAACAAATGTAATTACAAAATTGGGATTACAAAATTGTTATAACCAAAAAAAACGTTCTAACGAAACCGTTTCAACGGATCCCCAAAATATACGGATAAAAAGACGTTTCAACAACACGTACGATAACACGTACGACATGTCGTACAACACGTACGACATTTTTGAAAGGGGGGCAAAAACTACAAATATTAGAGGTATTTGTGATCCAACACAGCTGTCATGTTTATCAACCGATTTTAACGCAACTAATGGGGATTGTTAGATATTGAATTGAAGATTGATATATGGTGGTGACTTTTTAAAACTCAAAAATCATAGGCGTGTGCAGGTCACTCAATTTGGGGGTGAAGTAAATGCGTAATAAAACCGTTTCCGCATCCACATCTGCATCGAGACGCATCGAGACGCATCGAGACGCATCGAGACGCATCGAGACGCATCGAGACGCATCGAGACGCATCGAGACGCATCGAGACGCATCGAGACGCATCGAGACGCATCGAGACGCATCGAGACGCATCGAGACGCATCGAGACGCATCGAGACGCGTCGAGACGCATCGAGACGCATCGAGACGCATCGAGACGCATCGAGACGCATCGAGACGCATCGAGACGCATCGAGACGCATCGAGACGCATCGAGACGCATCGAGACGCATCGAGACGCGTCGAGACGCGTCGAGACGCGGCGAGACGCATCGAGACGCATCGAGACGCATCGAGACGCATCGAGACGCATCGAGACGCATCGAGACGCATCGAGACGCATCGAGACGCATCGAGACGCATCGAAACGCATCGAGACGCATCGAGACGCATCGAGACGCATCGAGACGCATCGAGACGCATCGAGACGCATCGAGTCGCGCGTCATCAGACGCATTGTGCCGGATCGGAACGCAACGCAACGCAACACATGGAAAACACACCCGTGTGGGGCGGACCTTACGACCCGCTCATGAGCAACTCGCCGGATGGTGGTAGCCGGTAGCGATGGCCATTGACCTTGGTTTAACCGGCTTCTTAACCTTTCAAGACGTTGCCAAGCATTTAGTCCTTGCGGATCATCTAGCTCGGCGCCGGACCCCGCCGTGCAGCTCCAGCTTGTCAGCCGGCAGTGGCCGGTGCACGGTCGTGACGGGAGGGTCGCACGAGCAGCGGTCAGTTCAAGGTCATGGTCACGAGCAGCGGTCAGTTCAAGGTCATGGTCACGAGCAGCGGTCAGTTCAAGGTCATGGTCACGAGCAGCGGTCAGTTCAAGGTCATGGTCACGGGCAGCGGTCAGTTCAAGGTCATGATCATGGTCATGGTCATGGTCACGAGCAGCGGTCAGTTCAAGGTCATGGTTACCACCACCCGCAGCAACCTCAGCATCAGGCGAGTCAACCAATGGCGACCAATCGGCTGTTTGCGTATACGTATATATAGTGTCTACGTATGGAAGTTCTGCCGTCTGTAAGGAATGGTCACCCAGTAGCGGTTCACATGGCGCGATTAATTTGGCGCGACATGACCATTCAATGCTGTGTTGCTGCGACGCAAGTTATTTGTAACATGATTCTATGCAGCATGATGCATCTGTCAGTCATTGGATGAAAATACATTATGTTTCTGTATGGTTAAGTCAACAACATGGCTGCAAACGTAAGAACCTAGTAATATATATTTGTTTTTCATTTACGGCTTAACATAACAAGACTGCATTTGTATTTCCTGAACGTCAGGGTGAGGGTCAGGGTTAGGGTTGAACGTCAGTATGGGTGGGGTAGAGACGGGTAAGACGCTCCCCTTAACCCTATTCTCTGCGGGCCGGCCAAAATTACGTTAACCTGCGGGAGGGTCGGACTCTGCCCCCCCCCCCCCCCAGAGATCTCGAGAACCGCTCGGTCGATTTAGATGGGGAAAACGCCATTCGATTCGTCATGACAAGTTCTTTCTTTTACGGGCCCGAAATGTATTTTTTGTTCAAAAATGGGGGGCCAGGGAAAAACGCAAATTTGGGGTATTTTATGACAGGTCATTGCGGCCATGTGGTTTGGCCGATTTGCATGCCCCCCCCCCCAAACGTTTTTTTAGCTTACAATATACTGGTCTTTAATATACCAAAAAATAATCACCAAAATAAAAAATCATAGGCGTATTCAGGGGATGTAAAATTGGAGCCATTTTCTGATAACAAATTTGTGCTGTTCGTGATTGTTTGGGACGACATGAACGTCACATGTGGGCATTACTTGCTGTAATTTGTTAAATTTAACATATTGCGCATAGGAAGATCCAGGAAAACAACGTTGGGGGGCACCATGCGAGTAACGTTTTTATCATCTTACTAATTTTAAGTTGGACCTAATTTGAGGTATGGGTCGCCTCCCATTTTTTTTGTACCTGAGTGCGCCTCTGCCAACAAACATGTATAATCCTAGTATGTATGATGGATATTGCATTTAAAATGTTTCTGACGCATTTATTGCACCGCAAACTACGAAGAAAGTATGCGCCGCGCAACCGCATTCGTAACACCCTCCCCAAAACAGGAGCCTGGCACCGCCTCCGTTGGCCCGATTTTTTTCTTCTTCAAATCTTTCACGGTTAGGTCACCCACCCCTCTTTCTGGCCTGCCGAAATATACCCCTTCTCTCTAGCCTCACGACCCCCTCCCCTCTCTCTCTCTCTCTCTCTCTCTCTCTCTCTCTCTCTCTCTCTCTCTCTCTCTCTCTCTCTCTCCCTGTCCTCTCTGACCTGCCGAAATCTACCCAACGCTCTCTCCGTCCTGCTGAAACCCACCCACCCGCCTGTCTCTCCGGCCAGTCGAAATCGTCTCATCCCTCACCTTAGTTTACCTAAATCCACACTGCCTGGCCATTGTTCGGCCTGCCGAAATCCACCCGGTATGCAGAAATGCACGCTGTCTCTGGCGACAAAAATATATTGAGTCCTCTCTCCGGTCTGTTTCTCCACTTCATTAGCACGATCGACGCAAGAGGTTTTTTGGCTCAGAAGTCTGAGATACCTCGGTTTTAAAGACACGATGATCGCAAGGCCTTCTTCCAATTGGCTTTCGAGGCAGCTCCGCTTCAATAGTTTGGACCTTTATACCCAAGTACTTTTTCCTGGGGCGTCGCCAACAGGGGGCCTGGGACGTCGGGCCCCGCCAGGATCGCTCCGGCCGGAGTTCGCCCCCCCCCCCCCCTACCCAGTTCGCAGGATTTTAACATTTGCCCTATGGGGCTAGCCCACCAAACCTCTGGCTGGACCCACTCGAAATTTTGTGGCGACGCCACTGCTGCATTGCCATCAGTGGCCCTTTCGGCTAGTGACGGCGCCCATCTGGCCAGTGATGGCACTCCTCCGGCCAGTGACGGCACTTTTGCGGCCAGTGACGGTTCTCTTGCGGCCAGTGACGGTCCCTCTCCGGGCAGTGACAGTCCCTCTCCGGGCAGTGACAGTCCCTCTCCGGGCAGTGACAGTCCCTCTCCGGGCAGTGACGGTCCCTCTCCGGGCAGTGACAGTCCCTCTCCGGGCAGTGACAGTCCCTCTCCGGCCAGTGACAGTCCCTCTCCGGGCAGTGACAGTCCCTCTCCGGGCAGTGACAGTCCCTCTCCGGCCAGTGACAGTCCCTCTCCGGGCAGTGACAGTCCCTCTCCGGCCAGTGACAGTCCCTCTCCGGGCAGTGACGGTCCCTCTCCGGGCAGTGACGGTCCCTCTCCGGGCAGTGACGGTCCCTCTCCGGGCAGTGACAGTCCCTCTCCGGCCAGTGACGGTCCCTCTCCGGACAGTGACGGTCCCTCTCCGGACAGTGACGGTCCCTCTCCGGGCAGTGACGGTCCCTCTCCGGACAGTGACGGTCCCTCTCCGGACAGTGACGGTCCCTCTCCGGACAGTGACGGTCCCTCTCCGGGCAGTGACGGTCCCTCTCCGGGCAGTGACGGTCCCTCTCCGGGCAGTGACGGTCCCTCTCCGGGCAGTGACGGTCCCTCTCCGGGCAGTGACGGTCCCTCTCCGGACAGTGACGGTCCCTCTCCGGGCAGTGACGGTCCCTCTCCGGACAGTGACGGTCCCTCTCCGGACAGTGACGGTCCCTCTCCGGGCAGTGACGGTCCCTCTCCGGGCAGTGACGGTCCCTCTCCGGGCAGTGACAGTCCCTCTCCGGACAGTGACAGTCCCTCTCCGGGCAGTGACAGTCCCTCTCCGGGCAGTGACGGTCCCTCTCCGGGCAGTGACGGTCCCTCTCCGGGCAGTGACAGTCCCTCTCCGGCCAGTGACGGTCCCTCTCCGGGCAGTGACGGTCCCTCTCCGGGCAGTGACAGTCCCTCTCCGGCCAGTGACGGTCCCTCTCCGGGCAGTGACGGTCCCTCTCCGGGCAGTGACAGTCCCTCTCCGGGCAGTGACGGTCCCTCTCCGGGCAGTGACGGTCCCTCTCCGGGCAGTGACGGTCCCTCTCCGGCTAGTGAGCTAGCACCGATTGCCAAACACATGTATTCGATCACTGTCAGCATCACTGTCCGCCACCACGAATACCCTACCGATGCTTTCTACTTAAACCTGGTCAAGCGGCGTCTGATGAAAGTGGTATAGACAACAGTGTTCGCCACGGGCACACCAACCCCCAGGCCGGCCCGGCCCGGACGCACATTTCCCAAGTGTATACAGCTGGCGGGCGTGTTTGGAAATAGTAACCACTTAGGAAGACATAAGTCAGTCAAAAATATAGATATTGCTTTGACCTTTTTTGGGGACATCGTCCATACTTGGTTCTCCAATATATCTTCCGGTTTTTGAATATGTTTGAAAAGTTTGATTTTGGGAAATTGTTCCCAAAAAAATGACTTTTTGGGGGAACAATTTCCCAAATTCAAACATTTTAAACATATTAAAAAACATGAGGATTATTGGAGAACCAAGTATGGACGATGTTCCCTCAAAAATAAAAGCAATATCTATATTTTTGACTGACTTATGTCTCTCTAAGTGGTTGCTATTTCCAAACACGCCCGCCAGCTGTATACACTTGGGAAATATGCGGCCCAGGACCATGAACACCAAGCCCAGGCCCAGACCATGCACGGTCAAATTAATATTATTGAGGCCCAAGCCCGATCCGGCCCGTTCAGATTAAAGGAAATAGTTCACCTTGGAAAAAAATTACCCAACACGATTTGATTATATTTGTAATACAATTTCTTTTTATATTGTCAAAAATGGCCTTATATCGCGCCGATTCAGGACAGAAGGCCGTACATTTTTATTGTTTATCAAAACTATATGCATACTATCTGAGTCAGAGTCCTGACGTCACGCGAATGTCAACAATGGTTCAGCCAATCAGATTCGAAAGTAGTTGCGTAAAGATGGACTCGCATTGGAGAAGTGCCAACCGGCGGCCGGTGATTCGCTTGCTAGAACCAGCTGCAAGCTGATTGGCTGATGGTATAGCCTCTGCCCGGACTAGAACCAGTACAACATTCTTTCGCCAGCACCGCATTCCTTCGCTACAAACTCAAATATATTCGGCTGGAGAGTATTTTCAGTCAAGAAAACTTGCAGATAGGGGTTTCCCAACACATATAGATATAGATATAGATATAGATATAGATATATATATATATATATATATATATATATATATATATATAGATATAGATATAGATATAGATATAGATATATATATATATATATAGATATAGATATAGATATAGATATAGATATAGATATAGATATAGATATAGATATAGATATAGATATAGATATAGATATAGATATAGATATAGATATAGATATAGACAACACACAACACACAACACACAACTGCTATCTCAGTTTAAAACTAATGTTGAAGGTGTCCTTTAAGCATATTATTATTTTCACAAAATTTGCAATCATTATCCTAGCATATGTACTTGTCATAGGCGTATCCAGGATTTCGCCAAGGTAGTACCCGCGGCCAGATGTATGAGTCCCCAGAGCGTCATGGCCCATTCCAAGACTGAGGGCCCTTCTACCACCAACTCATCGAAAGAATGTTGTTGACCTGGGGGTAGAGTAAATAATGAAAATGCGTTGTTGAGCGCGGGGTTAAATAATGAAAATAGAAAGTCCATCTCAGATCCAACATGTTTTTAAGTCGTGATTTGAAGGAAGGGAAAGACATCCTGAAACAGTTCGTATCTGGCTTAAAAGAGACCTCTGTGGGTCTGGTGGGCCTAACGAGGCCTCCGAAGATCGGTCTTGAAGGGCCTAGCAGGGATCTCCACAGACCGGCCAAGGGCGATCTAAGGTCGAGCGAATACACCACAGTTTGAACGAGGGTCCCTCGCGCTGACCAAGCGTCCTTTCAGTCCCGTTCAGGGCCCCTTAGACCGACTGAGGGCCTTTCAGACCGACCGAGAGCACCATCAGGCCGACTGAGGTCGACTCAGCCCCACCGAAGGCTCACTCAGGTCGATCGAAGGTCCATTGAGCCGACCGAATGGCACTCTGACCGACCAAGGGCCCCTCAGACCGATCAAAGGCTTTCTCAGGTCCATCAAAGGACCCTCAGGCCGACCTAGGGCTCCTCAGCCGGTCAAGGACCCTTCAAGCCGACCGATCGCTCTGAGGACGGCCGAGGGCCATTTGGACTGCCCAAGGTTCATCTCAGGCCGGCCAAGGTCCATCTCAGGCCGACTGTGGGCTTTTCAGGCAGACCGAGGGCACCCTCATGCCGACTGAGGGCCCCTTCTGGCCGATTGAGGCCCCCTCGCAGGACGACTGAGGCCCCCTAAGGCCGACTGAGGGCCCCCTAAGGGCCGACTGCGGGCTACACCAGACCAATTGAGGGCCCCTCAGGCCGACTGAGTGCGCCTCGGGCCGACAGGTCCCCTTCAGGCCGATTGAGGACCCCTTCAGGGCGACCGAGGAACCCTTCACACCGACTGAGGGCTCCTTCAGGGCGACTGAGCCCCCCCCCCCCCCCCCCCCTTCCACGGGCCGACCGATCGTTCCTCAGATCGACCGAGGGTATGTCTGGCCAGCCAAGGGCCCCTAAGACGGCTTAGGGCCCCTTAGACAAAAATAAAATAGACCCCTCAGTTCAAGGGGGTACCCGCGGGTGTCCAGGGTACCCCCCTGGATACGCCCTTGTTACTTGTATGCTATAAATGTGAAACAATGAACCAACTATGCTAACCAAAAACAAACCACAGCCACAGCAACAGTGTGTTGCTGTGTAAGTGAACTGTTGGTTAAAATATTTTAGAGCTCTGACCTGAGCTAGTGCGACGCGCGCATTACTTCAACATTCTCAGCCCAGGCCCGTTCAGAGCCCGGTGATTTCCTTAAAGTTGAGGCCCGGGCCAGGCCCGGCCCAGGCCCGGCCCAGGCCCGGCCCATGGCCCATAGGGCCAGCCCGGCACGTGGCGAACTCTGGTATACAATAAGGACGGAGAGGCGCCTCTCGTCCAAATTGCAACGTAGTGTGGCGTGGACAATGGACGCAATACCATCTTTCCGGAACCGGTCCAGCCTGCACGCGCCTGCAGACAGACGCGCGACTCAGATTGCTAATCCCGTGTTGCCATTACGCAACGAGCCATTGTGCGTGCGGCGGGCTCACGGGACCCGCCCGAGGAACCGGTCCCGCTTCATCTTTTATCGGATATATATATATATATATATATATATATATATATATATATATATATATATATATATATAGATATAGATATAGATATAGATATAGATATAGATATAGATATAGATATAGATATAGATATAGATATATATATATATATAGATATAGATATAGATATAGATATAGATATAGATATAGATATAGATATAGATATAGATATAGATATAGATATAGATATAGATATAGATATAGATATAGATATAGATATAGATATAGATATAGATATAGATATAGATATAGATATAGATATAGATATAGATATAGATATAGATATAGATATAGATATAGATATAGATATAGATATAGATATAGATATAGATATAGATATAGATATAGATATAGATATAGATATAGATATAGAGATAGAGATAGAGATAGAGATAGAGATAGAGATAGAGATAGAGATAGAGATAGAGATAGAGATAGAGATAGAGATAGAGATAGAGATAGAGATAGAGATAGAGATAGAGATAGAGATAGAGATAGAGATAGAGATAGAGATAGAGATAGAGATAGAGATAGAGATAGAGATAGAGATATAGATATAGATATAGATATAGATATAGATATAGATATAGATATAGATATAGATATAGATATAGATATAGATATAGATATAGATATAGATATAGATATAGATATAGATATAGATGCATGTGAGGCCTGGAATGTTTTCAAAGCTAGATTAAGCCAAATTCAAAATCGGCATATACCCCTCAGGCACAAACGTAACAGAACCAAGGGCAATCCAGTTTGGCTTACCCCAGAAGTAAGGAGTGCTATACAAGCTAAAAGAAGTGCATTTGGCATTTTGAAGGGATCTTCACTAGATATAAATCAGAAGGCCTACCAGAATGCAAGAAATTCAGTTAAGAAAAAGGTCAGAGCAGCTAAAAGGGCAAAGGAACTTGATTTAGCTAGACATTGTAATGCAGATAGTAAGAAGTTCTTCAGTTTTTATAAGTTAAGTACAGTTTCCAAAAATATAGGTCCATTTAAGGTAGGTGATGTGTTAGTTAGCAAGGACAGTGAAATGGTTGAAGTGCTTAATGATCAGTTTCAATCTGTCTTTACTATCGAGGACCAGAGTAGTATTGCAGCACTTCAGCCTGAGCTAGAGACAGAGGAGACTATAGAAGAGCTAGGTGGCATAAGTAGTGAACTTGTTCTAGAATATCTAAAGAAAGTAAGGCCTAACAAGGCAGAAGGACCTGATGAAATCCATGCTAGACTTTTAAGAGAATCTGAAAGGGAGTTGTCGGTTCCATTAGCCATAATATTTTCTAAATCACTTGCAGATAGTAAAATTCCACTTGATTGGAAAAGAGCAAATGTTGTTCCTATTCATAAAAAGGGAGATAGAAGTAAAGAGGAAAACTATAGACCAGTTAGTCTGACTTCATTAGTCTGCAAGGTGCTTGAATCAATCATCAAAGATAAGATTGTTGAATTCTTGGAGCAAAATGAACTCATCAAAGATACACAGCATGGCTTTAGGAAGGGCCGTTCTTGTTTAACTAATCTTCTGGAGTTTTTGGATGTTGTTGATCAGGGTAAACAGCTAGATGTAGCTTTTCTTGATTTCAGTAAAGCATTTGACAAGTCCCCCCATACAAGACTGGGTTGCAACTTAAATTCATGGGATCAGGGGCAAGATTCTGGATTGGATAGAAACGTGGCTTTCAGGACGCCAGCAAAGGGTTATATTGAATGGGTGCCAATCACAATGGAAGGAGGTTCTCAGTGGGTTCCACAGGGCTCAGGTCCTGGGCCCATTGCTTTTTATAATATTTGTGAATGCAATTGAGAACAGTATAGACAGCAAAGTCTTGAAATTTGCAGACGATCTAAAAGTTGTCAGGATTATTAGAGGAAAACATGATCAGGATGTTTTTCAATCAGATCTGGACAAGCTAGTTGAGTGGTCTGAAGCATGGCAGATGAAATTCAATTTGAGTAAATGTAAGATTATGCACGCTGGACGGGTTAGCAGTAAACATAGGTATGAAATGGGTGGGCAGAAAATGGAGCAGATTGAAAAGGAAAGAGATTTAGGTGTCGTGGTAAACAATAGACTATCAGCGTCAGACCAGGTTGTAGAAGCTAGGAAAAAGGCACTTAGAATGCTAGGGGCCATTAACAGAAATGTTTCCTACAAGAGTGAAAAGGTAATAACAAAACTGTATTGTGCATACGTTAGACCACATTTGGAGTATTGTGTACAAGCCTGGTCTCCAACATATGAGAAAGATTGCTGGTTGTTAGAAAGAGTTCAAAAAAGGGCAACAAAAATGATTAATTGTCTTGGTAGTTTACCTTATGAAGATAGATTAAGGAAATTGGGTATGTTTTCACTTAGATATAGAAGGCTAAGAGGAGATCTAATTGAAGTCTTCAAATTTGTAAATAGTCAGCATTCTGATATTTAAAGGGTATGTTTGAGTTCAATAGGGAAAATCGAGGTAGAGGTCATCAGCATAAACTCATTATGAAACAAAGTAGGACTAGTGCCACGACAGTCATTTTTCAGTAGAAGGGTTGTAGGACATTGGAATATGCTACCAGGGGATGTCGCTGATGCAGTGACACTTGCTTCCTTCAAATTAGATTAGATAAATACTTTACAGAGAAGGGATTAGTTCATAAATACTCGTGGGATTAGCCTTCTTTTATGCAGGTAGAGTAAGGTGATTTGAAGGGGCGAGACTGGTGGAGGGGGGGATGGGGGGGGGGGTGCAACCTCGGATGGGCCCAAGAGGCTCTTTGTGTGCACTTTTCTTTTATGTCTTTATGTCTTATGTCTTTATAGATATAGATATAGATATAGATTATAGATATAGATATAGATATAGATATAGATATAGATATAGATATAGATATATATATATATATATATATATATATATATATATATATATATATATATATATATATACATATATATATATATATATATATATATATATATATATATATATATATATATATATATATATATATATATATATATATATATTATATATATATATATATATATATATATATATATATATATATATATATATATATATATATATATATATATATATTATATATATATATATATATATATATATATATACATACATATATATATATATATATATATATATATATATATATATATATATATATATATATATATATATATATATATATATATATATATATATATATATATATATATATAGACTCGCGCACCCTTCGTTCAAGTCAGTAATACACTCTCTCTCTCTCTCTCTCTCCGACTTATCTACCGTGTGTCTGGAGGCGCCGCGTCGGTTAAGCACCAAAAATGCTCTCTGACAAAGTAGCCACGTATTTGCGGTGCTTGTTGAAGCCCTTCCCCGTGGCGCATTTGACGATCGCGCCCGCTTGACTTCTTCTTGCACAAAGACGATATGGCAGGGAGAGATGTTCGAGTTGATGTGGGGCTGGCGCCGTGACTCGTGCTATGCTAACTCGTCCTATTTACCCTTGACTGGAATGACCTGCGTCGGTGGCAGCCAAAGGCGGATTCATCCGGCCGTTTTTTTTTGGGGGGGGGGGGGAGGGGGGGGGGGGGGGTGCAACCAGTTTGAGCGGATCTGCCTAGGTACCCACAATTTCACAAATCTCCCCGGATTTGGGCCACTTTATTTTGCAACCATGCGATTTCTAATATTCCTGTATTTTTTTTCTTCTCAGCTTTTCGACCTTTTGGGATATCTAAAAAGGTATCCCTATGGTTTCGTTCTCGACTGCAAGGAAACAAACATGAAAAATATGTGCTGAATAAAGCCCGCTTTGCCCTTAAGAGCAAGGCCAGATCCATCCGTTCGTCTTCGGGGCCAACTACTTTTTGCTACAGGGTTCGAAGACCCTTGCAAAAAGACAAGATTATCTTAGATTTGAACCTTTTTTTTGCGGTCAAGGAAAAATGTTATTGGAAAGAAGTTACCATATAAATTTAAAACAGAACTTGGAGCATCAAATAAATGGTAGCTTTCTTCAGAATTTCCAGCTCCGAATCTCGGATTGTAAACCGAGGGGATGGTCCGACCGGAAAAATGAATACGCATTTCGCTGCACAAATGTTTGTCGTTGTTATCTGTTGCGCTCCGATAAAAAAGAGCTAAAGGCGAGGACGTCAAACATGATCGAACCAGTCCCACTTTCGCCATTCAAAACAATAATACAGATGCCCGATCATGACGTCAGAATTAAATATGCATTTCAAGAAACTTTATCTACCCATCTGTGCACCGCATACGGATAGGATGATCAACTTCCGTTGCCAGGTTCTTGAAAAAATGTGTTGCTCCCGGACCTTGAGGCCATTTGCGCATCTCGGCGTGTCCATATATACGACACACGCAGACGAAGTAACCGATACCTACTACGGTGAAGGCTGCATTTCTCATATTACTGCCGTACAGTCTATGGCAAAAACTTGCGGCAGCCAGCCAGGCAGCGGCAGCCTGAAATAATCTAGCTGGCGACTTCCCGATCGCGCAAAAAAATCAACGATTTCGCTGACGGATGACATTATAATGTCATCCGTATATGTCAGACCTATAGGTCTCGCGGTGGGCTTCGCACATGATCAGCGCCTCCATCCGGAGCTCGGTCATTGTCGCTCGGAGAGAGGATAGTCTTCTCCACCTTACTGAACACCCTCTCCACCTCCGCCGTTGTAACCGGAAGGACGGGAAGGACCTACAGGAAAAAGGATGGATTTTGACCGATTGTTCTATTGTAGACTTGCTTGACCGAAATGGTGCTGGATAGAAATAATGAAATAAGGACACCTGTACACGTGGTAATTATTAAACTTATAAATTACCCCTCGCCCTGGTTGGGGTCATTTGTCATTTTTCCCCCGTCCCCTGAGGTTTTTCGAGAATAGCGGAAAAACAGCGGCGCACAGCGGCGCGCAGCGCCGCCAAATTGGCAAAAAAACCCTCAAATTTGGTCAAATGTGCCCAGCACCGTTCTAAAACGCAAATATATCTTGTATTAGTATTAGACTTCACGTCTTGGGGGGAGGCAAAACATAGTCCCCCCCCCCTTGAACGGTCTTGGGGGGGGGGGAAGTGGGCATGGCCCCGTTGGCCCCCACCGCCCCTAGTGGCAGCGGCCTGAGTCAGATGAAGTCAGTGCGCGGGGAGGACCGTGCCGAAAGTTTGTGACACGTAAAGCCTTCGATTTTAAATTCCACCTGTGAGCAAATATTGCGCGATCGGATATGTCCATCCAAACAGCTCTGCTTAGCGAAGGGCGCCGACACCAGGAACACATTCAAACGTAAGGTTGAACCAAATAAAAATATGCGCTCTGATGCCATTCTGATCAAATAAAATCGAGCCGCTGGCTCGATTTCTTTTTAAAGAAGGGCCTCAGGACTGGAAATGTGTTACGTTTGAGCAGTGTGTAAAATACCTGCATATTATTTGGCTTTGCTGTTGCATTTCGAGGCGCTGTTTCGACGCTAAACATCTCCCGCGCCGGGTCGATCTGATGATCGCCGGGCCCTTCTGATGAATAAAAACGAGCCACGGCTCGATTAAAAAAAGAAGAAGAATGACCTCAGCTTTAGCTGACAGCACGAGGATAGACCGTAAGTCCAGAGCTTCCCGTCTCGGCATACAACTTCTTTAGCGGGAAAGTCATTTAGGGCAGCCCCTGCCTCGTCCGGAGTGATATACTCATTCTACCTCAATTGAAGGAATAGTATCACTGAAACTATTGTTCTTCTTGTCTCCATGAGTAACACTCCGTGGCGTGCGTAAAAATTCGCAAAGGGTCGGCTTCAGGGCCATCACTCGGTCTGATGGGCCCTAGGTCCGCTGAGGGAGCCCTCTGTCAGCTTGAGGAGGCCCTTTGTCAGCCTGTGGGCCCTTACGGTTCGGTCTCAGGGGCCTTTGGTTGGCATGAGGGGCCCACGGTCGGTTAGGGATCCCTCGGCGCCCCGAAGGGCAACTTGGTCGGCCCGATGGGCCCAGTCAACCTGAGCGGTCCCCTGTCAGCCTGAGAGGCCCTCGTTCGGCTTCGAAAGAAGGGCTCCACGCTCTACGCAATCAAATAGTTCAGCAGTGAATAGACAATATAACAGATATGGCAGGTGCGTGGCAATGTATCAGTCAGTCAAATTAAAAACAGTCAAACTACCCGCCTGAATGAATGGTCGACCCCGTGTGGTGCGAATCACTGACCTGTTGTCACCCGCTCTAAGTCCCGGCATTGGGGCCCTTCCATAAAACACTTATCGTCACACTGTCACAGCAGACTGTCTAAATACTTCTTTGAGGAAACCTGTTCTCTGAACATATATGAATCTCACACCTTCCAGCCTCCACATAACACCTGCCTAAACATGCCCAGTTTAGCCGATCATGGGTGGTGGGCGTCTTACCCCGGTTGGCGTGTAGCCCCACGCTATCCTATGCCCTTTGCAAATAGGCCCATAAAGAATGATGTCATGGAACTATACAAAGAGGATGAAGAAACAAAACAACAAGGGTTGCTCCCTTCGTTGTTTTTTTAACGGATCTAAAAACAAATTAGAACTTCCTAAATGTTATTTTGGGGATTGAAAGTTAACAGCTCGAAGTGCGGATATGCGTTTTGTTCGCGATGATATTGACTGTTATATGCGCAAGTCACACCAATTTTGCATTTTGTTTCAGGTTACGGACTCATCAGTCTGTCCACCGCAACGGTTAGTGATGGGTAGATATGCGAACTTACTGTGCTCTTTATCCGCCACCTGAACACGCAATGCAACCTCGTCTAGCACCGCAGCAGTGCTGGTGGCGCTAGCTGCGTCGTCTGCGCTCGCCGTCACTCAGGAAGGCGCAGCTGCAGAGCCGACTGTCACGATCGTGATGCTGGTGCGCAACAAGGAGCCCTACCTGCCGTACACGCTGACGCAGCTCAGCCAGCTGGGACTACCCGAAGCGGCGGCTGTCGCTGTGGATCCGCAGTGACCACAACCAGGACCAGTCGGCGCGGCTGCTGCAGACGTGGCTGGAGCGGTACAGTCCGCTCTACTCGGCCGTGGACGCCGCCGTCGACACCGCCTCCCCACCGCTGCGGAAAGACGAGCTGAGCGCTGTCCACGTGTCGCCTGCCGGCTCCGGGCCGTGGCCGCCATGAAGCAGAGGCGCTACAGAAGGCGCGGCGTCTCCGGACCGACTTGGTCTGGTTCCTGGACGCCGACGTCATTCTGCACGGCAGCACCGTCCTTCGGCAGCTGCTGGACGTGGGAAGCCGCTGGTGGGCCGATGCTGCGCTCCGACGGAGAGCACTCCAACTTCTGGGACGGCATGAGCGAGGACTTGTCTCACGCGGAGGGGAGCCGGTTCTCGGGGATCTACCGTCGCCGGGAGCGCGGCTGTTTCGCCGTGGCGCTGATCCACTCGTGTGTGCTGATGGATCTGCGTGACCGCCGCACCGCTGAGCTCACCTTCGTCCAGGATAACTTGGCGACTCCGACGGGGGCGGTGCCGGCCCGATGACGCCGTCACGCTGGCGCTCTCGGCGCACCAGCCGGGCTGGACGTGAACGTGTGCAACCAGGAGGACTTTGGCCAGGTGCCGGTGCCGCTGACGCCGCCACAGGAGCTCGGCGAGGAGTGGCGCAACATCGTCAACATCAAGCTGGAGGCGCTGGTGGACCGGCCGCCGCTGCCGGTGGTGCCATCGATGCGCCTCTTCCTCCCGCCGCCGCCGCAGAAGAGCTGGCTCGGCGTGGACAGCATCTTCACCGTCACGCTGGCGCGGCGGTCTGAGAGGCGGCGGCGTCTTCTCGCCTCATTCGAAGAGCTCGGCATCCACACCTATCTGGTGGACGCCGTGGACGGCCAGCAGCTCAACAGCACTGTCCTCCGAGAACGCAATCTCAGGGCTATGTTGGGCTTCCGCAATCACTACAGTGACCTACCTCTTACCTTCGGCGAAATCGGCTGCTTGCTCAGTCATCACAGCATCTGGTTGAAAGCGTTAGAGAGTAACTGCAGCCGTGTCGTTGTATTCGAGGACGACGTTCGCCTCCATGCTGATTTCAAACTCAAGATTGCGCAGCTGATGGACGAGGTTAAACGACTCAATCTCAACTGGGATCTCATATACCTCTACAGGGAGAGCAATGACTGGAGTTATGAGGTGCCGGGGTCGGAGCAACTAGTAAAGCCGGGGCATAGCGTTTCCAGCCTGGCATACGTTTTGAGCGGTGTCGGCGCGCAGAAGCTGGTACAGGGGCGTCCCCTTCAGAACATGATCCCTCTCGATGAGTACATATCTGTCATGTTCGGCAAGCCGCGGCATGCAGAGTGGACGAAAGGGTATGACGGAGCAGGCAGGTTGCGCGCCCTGTCCGCGCGCCAAGTGCTGGCGCGCCCGTTCAAACAGTGGGGCCACTCAGGCCACCTCAGCGACACGGCTTCTTCGGACACAGTCAGTCTCCACCATGAGGATCAGCCGAGCCACAGAGCCAGTGAGTTGCGCACCCACAGCTCATCCCTGTGTGATGATAACAGTGTAGGTGAATGATATGTGGCCAACGTATGCCGAGAACGCAGTCGTACTCTCCTCTTCCGTTCATGGAATAGAAACGAAACTCTCCTATTCCGTCCATGGAATAGACACGAAACTCTCCTCTTCTGTCCATGGAATATAAACGAAACTCTCCTCTTCCGTTCATGGAATAGAAACGAAACTCTCCTCTTCCGTCCATGGAATAGAAACGAAACTCTCCTCTTCCGTCCATGGAATAGAAACGAAACTCTCCTCTTCCGTCCATGGAATAGAAACGAAACTCTCCTCTTCCGTCCATGGAATAGAAACGAAACTCTCCTCTTCCGTCCATGGAATAGAGACGAAACTCTCCTCTTCCGTCCATGGAATAGAAACGAAACTCTTCCTCTTCCGTCCATGGAATAGAAACGAAACTCTCCTCTTCCGTCCATGGAATAGAAACGAAACTCTCCTCTTCCGTCCATGACATAGAAACGAAACTCTCCTCTTCCGTCCATGGAATAGACGCGAAACTCTCCTCTTCCGTCCATGGAATAGAAACGAAACTCTCCTCTTCCGTCCATGGAATAGAAACGAAACTCTCCTCTTCCGTCCATGGAATAGAAACGAAACTCTCCTCTTCCGTCCATGGAATAGAAACGAAACTCTCCTCTTCCGTCCATGGAATAGAAACGAAACTCTCCTCTTCCGTCCATGGAATAGAAACGAAACTCTCCTCTTCCGTCCATGGAATAGAAACGAAACTCTCCTCTTCCGTTCATGGAATAGAAACGAAACTCTCCTCTTCCGTCCATGGAATAGAAACGAAACTCTCCTCTTCCGTCCATGGAATAGAAACGAAACTCTCCTCTTCCGTCCATGACATAGAAACGAAACTCTCCTCTTCCTTCCATGGAATAGAAACGAAACTCTCCTCTTCCGTCCATGACATAGAAACGAAACTCTCCTCTTCCGTCCATGGAATAGAAACGAAACTCTCCTCTTCCGTCCATGGAATAGAAACGAAACTCTCCTCTTCCGTCCATGGAATAGAAACGAAACTCTCCTCTTCCGTCCATGGAATAGAAACGAAACTCTCCTCTTCCGTCCATGGAATAGAAACGAAACTCTCCTCTTCCGTCCATGGAATAGAAACGAAACTCTCCTCTTCCGTCCATGGAATAGAAACGAAACTCTCCTCTTCCGTCCATGGAATAGAAACGAAACTCTCCTCTTCCGTCCATGGAATGGAAACGAAACTCTCCTCTTCTGTCCATGGAATAGAAACGAAACTCTCCTCTTCCGTCCATGGAATAGAAACGAAACTCTCCTCTTCCGTCCATGACATAGAAACGAAACTCTCCTCTTCCGTCCATGGAATAGACGCGAAACTCTCCTCTTCCGTCCATGGAATAGAAACGAAACTCTCCTCTTCCGTCCATGGAATAGAAACGAAACTCTCCTCTTCCGTCCATGGAATAGAAACGAAACTCTCCTCTTCCGTCCATGGAATAGAAACGAAACTCTCCTCTTCCGTCCATGGAATATAAACGAAACTCTCCTCTTCCGTCCATGGAATGGAAACGAAACTCTCCTCTTCCGTTCATGGAATAGAAACGAAACTCTCCTCTTCCGTCCATGGAATGGAAACGAAACTCTCCTCTTCCGTCCATGGAATAAAAACGAAACTCTCCTCTTCCGTCCATGGAATAGAAACGAAACTCTCCTCTTCCGTTCATGGAATAGAAACGAAACTCTCCTCTTCCGTCCATGGAATGGAAACGAAACATTCCGTCGCTAGCGATGTCGCACTACACTGCGCATTTCGTACCATCTGCGCCGCATTTCGTACCATCTGCGCCGCATTTCGTACCATCTGCGCCGCATTTCGTACCATCTGCGCCATTGATGTGAAATGTGTCCACATTTCTTGCGTTTCTCTTGCTAGGTACTGTGTCGGACATTGCATTTATGCTGGCTTCGTATTGACATTTGTGGTAATTGACATCGAGGACGGCGACAATGTGTCCGTGGCCTAGTATTACCATGGCCTAGGGATCCTTTATGACTGTGTTGGCATGTGTTGTTGTTGTTGTTGTTGTTTATGGCATGTGTTGGTAATGATTTGTGGGCAGGTAAGCCTGCTGTCTGAGAGTCTTGACAAATACATGGAGATCGATTGCTCATGCAATTGACTACCCGCACACGAAGTTACTACAGTACGAACGCCATCTGTTTGGTAATTACATTCTGTTTGGCAATAAGTTTTGATAAGAAGAGCATCTGAGGAGCTATTTGTGTACCTACTGGCGTCAAAAATCATCGCATTCGAGTCACGATCAGAGTACAGATAAGTCACATCTGTGTCTAAATTATCTGTTGTCTACGTTTTCATTAAGTGTATATTACCGTCAGTGCAAGGTCCACCACCAGCGGTGTCGATTTTTCAAAACGATTGAGGGAAGGGGGGGGGGGCGAACAGGGACGGATCCAAGGGGCCTTATATCAGCGCTATGGCTTCACCAAAACGACTGAAATCGGCAAAAAAATAACACATTTACTCAGTGGCGGATCTAGGTTACAAGTCTTTTTTGTTGGGGGGGGGGGGGGGTGGGGGGATTTCTCTCCGTTTCGTCAGCAAAAAGTTGTTGAGCGGGTGGAGGGCAGGGGTGGCATCGGGTCGTCAGCGGTCGTTGAGCGGGGGGGGGGGGGGAGCGTGGCGTCGGGTCGCCAGCGCGAAGAGTCGTTGAGTGGGTGAGAGGGGGGGAGGGCAGCACGAAGAGTCGTTGAGCAGAGGGGAGGGTGTAAATCACGACTTCCCGGAACAAAAATCATAACCCCCCAACGGTTTCGGGGGCAAAAACATACGATTGTCTACCGATTTTTCGTTTGGTGGTGGTGGTGGTGGTGGGTGGGGGGGGGGGGGCAATTGCCTGTTTTACCCTAACGTAGATCCGCCACTGCATTTACTTATTGTTAAATAAAATAAAAGGAATAAGTACAAAGTAGGTTGTTTTAATCCTGGCCCTACGGGGGGAGCTGACAGCCCCCCCCCCCCCTCTGAGATTTTTCTTGAATAACTGTTCACACATGCGGCGCATCTTGCTGATTTTTTTTTAGTAGATCAGTGTACAACAATTATACGTGTCCTATCAAAATTTGAAGTGTATACGTCTATTAGATCGTGACCTATGACTTTTTCGTCAAGGTCATGTCAGACCACAAATGGCCATTGACATG
This sequence comes from Chirona hameri, assembly GCA_036785665.1. Classification (NCBI taxonomy): domain Eukaryota; kingdom Metazoa; phylum Arthropoda; class Thecostraca; order Balanomorpha; family Balanidae; genus Chirona; species Chirona hameri. The sequence continues at coordinate 26,115 of JAXIVJ010001677.1, forward strand.
ACCCCAAAGGTCACCAGTTGACCTAGATAATCAAATGTGATGCCTTTAGATTTTCCTTATGACAGGCAACACGTTACTTTTTACGGTGTCTCTCTACCTCTCTCCGTTCGGAAGTTATACTAAGCGTCATGTACATGTGCTGTAAAGCAAAACGCATAGCAATTATCATCTATGGTGACGATTTCGGTGACCTAAGAGGTCATTAACTGACCGAGACCTAACAATCGATATATTGCCAGATAGCTAATACAACGACCAACATTTTGACGCTAACCAAATTGGTTTATACTCATATCTTTGGTAATGACGACGGACAGAGCAAAATTGCTATTTTTGGACGTGGTCGATCTTAGGTCAATAACTTGACCTGGAAAGTCACCCGTTGACATGAAACCTAAAAATCCCATATTCCTCTCATGACAAGCAATATGCTGGTTCTTACCACATTGGTCTATGTTGCTTGGTTTGTAAGTTAACAAGAGGGCTGTCAGCCCCCCGTAGGGCGAAGGTGAGAAAAGGTCCCCGTAGGGCGAAGGTTAACCCTCGCCCAACGGGATATTTTTTATCTCCTTCGCCCTACGGGGGAGGGGGCTGACAGCCCCCTGTTAACTTCCAAACCAAGCAACCTAAAGCAATTCGGTAAGAACCAGCTTGTTGCCTGTCTTGAGAGGAATCTAACAGTATGCGATGTTTAAGTTTCAGGTCAACGGATGACCTTCCAGGTCAAGCGAATGACCTCGGATCGACCACGTCCAGAACAGCGTTTTTGCTCTGTCAGAAAACCTCAAAATAAGAAATTGATAAATGTAAATAAAAAGGCATGTTCCTAGACCAGTTTTGTCTTTAAAAAAATACAGAAAGGGTGATTATTTGTTCGTATCTTGTCAAAAAGAAGCGTCAAAAAGTTATTAAAAATTGACGTCATGAGTTTCTTACACTTAGGGAGCGATCACTCAGTCAAAAATAGAGATATTGCTTTGAAATTTGGTTTGGGCATTGTCCATACCCAGTTCTCTCACGCGTATATACATCGGACAACGATTTACACCGTAAGGTATTTAGTGGGATATTTAGCCCTGCAAAATACCCCATGGCCGTGGTGGAAACGTCCATATCCCAACCAAGCATTTCTACTACCGCTGCGAACTTTACGCCTACGATCCTCCGTTCCGGAGATCTTCAAATCGCCTGACGCGTAAACCAGAACTGTTGAATCCGAATCCGAAGTCCGAAAATGTTGAATCCGACTGAACGTTGAACACACCTCGGCCCAATGTCAATTATGGCACGCTGATCACGAATATGACCTTTATTATCCTGTTCAAGGTCATCTTCAAGGTCAAATTCGAGGTCAAAGGACAGGGTCGTTAGATATGGACGTTAGATACGGACCAGGCTGTCTATCACCTGGGATCACTTTGGAAAGGATCCGGCAATAAATTCGGGACGTTATGCGGTACCTCGTCCTTGGACCTCGAATTTTACCTCCAAGGTCAAAAGCCACGGGTCAGTTCATGGTGACGAACGTTAGATATGTACTCTGTCTATCATCTGGGATCACTTTTGGAAGCATCCGGCAATAAATTGGGGACGTTGCGCGGTACCACGTTCTTTGACCTCTAATTTGATCTTGAAGATGACCTTGAACATAAAAATAAATGTAATATTCGTGATCAACGTGCCATAATTGACCTTGGGCCGAGGTTTGGGCCAAATCTGAATCCGTCGCTAAATAAGTCTCTGAATAAGTCGCTAACTTCACGGACATTCTTAGCATCCAGTATGTTGTCAAGTTTGGGGAGCGTTTGGAGTGGTGTTTCAGAAAATATAAGTATATTTGGCCATCTGAACAAACGTATCAGATCTGTGAGGAAGTGATAATTACGACAGCTTAATAATTATAATTACGACATCTTCAAAGGCAAGTGAATATTCAACAGTTCTGGTTTACACGTCAGGCAATTTGAAGATCTCCGGAACGGAGGATCGTAGGCGTAAAGTTCACAGCGGTAGTAGAAATGCTTGGTTGAGATATGGCCGTTTCCACCACGGCCATGGGATATTTTGCAGGGCTAAATATCCCACTAATACCATACGGCGTAAATCAGTTGTCCGATGTATATACGCTTATCTCACATATATTCTGTTTTTCTAACATCTTTGAAAGTTTTGATTTTGTGGTGATTCCCCCCCTCCAAAAAAAAAAATTAGGGGTCCAAAACCCAAAATTGTGCAAATCTGAGATTGCCATTTTAAAGAAAATGCAATTTTCTATCTTTGCTGAATTGCGTTTGCAATTTTCTTGAAAACTCTGTTTTCTACGATTTTGCAAACATTTATCAATTTTCCACCAACATGACGTCATCAAAGACCCAATTTCAATGCAATTTTTCCAGCCATACGTATATTTGTTGTAAATTCAGCTACTGGAAATTTCCGCAAAATGCGCCGCACGTGTAAAAAGTTACTTAAGAAAAACCTTAGGGGGGGCTGTCAGCCCCCCGGAGGGCGAGGGTTAAATCAGTTCTAAATGCAAAAATAGACAGGCACATCAGTTTTGGCCTTCTGTCGGACGACACCTAGAACCAAAGCTTTTGGACGAGCCTATGACCGACCAACACCTCTCAGAATGACCGACCAATGCCTCTCAGAATGACCGACCAATACCTCTCAGAATGACCGACCCATGCCTCTCAGAATGACCGACCAATGCCTCTCAGAATGACCGACCAATGCCTCTCAGAATGACCGACCAATGCCTCTCAGAATGACCGACCAATCCTTCTCAGAATGACCGACCAATACCTCTCAGAATGACCGACCAATGCCTCTCAGAATGACCGACCAATCCTTCTCAGAATGACCGACCAATACCTCTCAGAATGACCGACCAATTCCTCTCAGAATGACCGACCAATGCCTCTCAGAATGACCGACCAACCCTTCTCAGAATGACCGACCAATACCTCTCAGAATGACCGACCAATACCTCTCAGAATGACCGACCCATGCCTCTCAGAATGACCGACCAATGCCTCTCAAAATGACCGACCAATGCCTCTCAAAATGACCGACCAATGCCTCTCAAAATGACCGACCAATGCCTCTCAGAATGACCGAGAGTCGTCCAAAACTGGCACAGGGCCCTCTCATTCACTGACAATGACCATCTTGGACAAGCCTAGGGCATGCCCAGCAATGTTCATCACGGGCCTCCAACCCCCAGCCCGGCCCAGCCCAGGCCCATGAACACCAAGCCCAGGCCCGGACCAGGCCCGGTCAAATTCATAATATTGAGGCCCAGGCCCGATCCGGCCCGTTCAGATTAAGCATATAATTATTTTCACAAAATTTGCAATGATTATCCTAGCATATTTACTTGTATACTATAAATGTGAAACAATGAACCAACTATGCTAACCAAAAACAAAACAAAAAGCCACAGCCACATCAACAGTGTGTTGCTGTGTAAGTGAACTGCTGGTTAAAATATTTTTGAGCTCTGACCTGAGCTTGTGCGACGCGCGCATTACTTCAAAATTGTCAGGCCCAGGCCCATCCAGAGCCCAGTGATTTCCTTAAAGTTGAGGCCCGGGACAGGCCCAGCTCATGGCCCATAGGGCCAGCGGGCCATATGGCCCATAGGGCCATGGCGAATTCTGATTCTCAAGTACTGCAAAGGCCGGAAAAGTGCCCTCTTAGACCGACTGAGGGTGCTCTAAAAATGGTAAACGGCCTTTTCAGGTTGACATAGGGCCCTCCCAGGCAAGGCAAAGGTTCTTTCGGAACGACAATTAAGAATATATGGCTCTAAGGCCTGGCGAAAAAAAAATGACTCAAACCAGTCCAGTGCTCCCTCAGATCGCCGCAGGGGCCTTTCAGGCCTAGACAATAGCCCTCTCATACCAGTCCGGAGCCCGCTCAAGCCTGGAATGGGCTCTGTCAAACCTGAAAATATCCTCGGGCAGCTGGGAGCCCTCAAGCCGACCGAGGGCACTTTCAAGCTGTCCAAGGGCTACTAAAGCCGACCGAAAGACCCTCAAGTCGACCAAGGGCCCTCTCAGACCGATCAAGGGCTCCTAAAGCCGACCGAGGGCACCCTTAAGCCGACCGAGGGCCCCTCAAGCCGACATCGGTTAACCTCCAAGAGGGGGTCATGACCCCCTAGGCCCCCAGCCTGGTCTACCCGAAACCGGCTCAGGTAACCATTTGACCTCAATTGAATGAAGGTACTGCCCATGATACTGCCTTACTTCAACACAAAATTCACCATGGCTGGAGGAATACTCTGGAAATCGTTGTCAGCACCAAGTCACCATTTCCAAAATGGGTCGATTTTTAGCGATTTCTCGGTATCACACGAAATTCCGCCAATGTGGTCAAGAGCAGAGTTCGCCATGGGCTGGGCCTGGGCTGGGCCTGGGCTGGGCCTGGGCTGGGCCTGGGCTGGGCCTGGGCTGGGCCTGGGCTGGGCCTGGGCTGGGCCTGGACTGGGCCTGGACTGGGCCTGGACTGGGCCTGGGCTGGGCCTGGCCTGGGCTGGGCCTGGGCTGGGCCTGGGCTGGGCCTGGGCTGGGCCTGGGCTGGGCCTGGGCTGGGCCTGGGCTGGGCCTGGGCTGGGCCTGGGCTGGGCCTGGGCTGGGCCTGGGCTGGGCCTGGGCTGGGCCTGGGCTGGGCCTGGGCTGGGCCTGGGCTGGGCCTGGGCTGGGCCTGGGCTGGGCCTGGGCTGGGCCTGGGCTGGGCCTGGGCTGGGCCTGGGATGGGCCTGGGCTGGGCCTGGGCTGGGCCTGGGCTGGGCTGGGCCTGGGCTGGGCCTGGGCTGGGCCTGGGCTGGGCCTGGGCTGGGCCTGGGCTGGGCCTGGGCTGGGCCTGGGCTGGGCCTGGGCTGGGCCTGGGCTGGGCCTGGGCTGGGCCTTCCGCCCTCCCGGAGATCTTGAGATATACCAGTCCGATTTTCACAAATGAAACGGCGTTTGGTTCCCCTCAACACGATCTACATTTCTAAGTAATAAAACAAAATCTAAATTTTGGATATGGGGACAATAGGGGGCAAATACTACAAATGTTAGTGGTATTTGTGATCCAACACAGCTGTCATGTTTATCAACCGATTTTAACATAACTAATGGGAATGGATAGAGATTGAATTGGAAATTGATATATGTCAGTGACTTTTGAAAATTCAAAAATAATAGGCGTGTGCAGGTCACTCAATATGGGGGTGAAGTAAATGCGTAATAAAACTCTTTTTTTTAATAAATGAGATGGTATGTTATTGTGACATTAGACAAAACAGTTATAAATCATATTTTTTGCCATAGGCGGTACCAGGTTAGTGAAAAGGGAGGTCAAATTGGGAAAAAATATTAACCGCAGGCAAGTTGCTACCCAGCACTATAAATAAGTTACTGATTGTAGATAGTTCATTTTTGCATGTTGCACTTCATCATAGGCGTATCCAGGATCCAAACTGGGGAGGCGCAAGACCTTTTGATAAGTATATTATCCGCTATTATGCTACTAACTAGTCAACAGTGACTATTTCACTTACAACTTCAATTCACAATGCTTACCCCCCGTTTTACCCTACCTGGACCCGCCCATTATCTTATAATCGTTCGTAGTAGTGTTCGTAGTGGATGAAACACGATCCCTGTGGTGCGTGTTTCATCCGAAAACTGCAGTATGTTATGTCATTGTAGGCCCATGCCTCTTAGTTTCCTTGAAATAATATGACCCCCTTTCTTCCATTCCTGAGCGGGCCTCTGCAAAAACATGACTTCATTCCCTCTCCTGGCTTCATATGTGCATACATCATTATAAGCTAACCGTCTAGTGCGCCGTAATCGCTAGCATATCGTCATCACCATGGCAGTCACCCCCCTTTACTGGGCCAGAACACGCCCCTGCAACTCTATATGTAATACATTATGCAAATAATAAAAGGAGAAGCTATCTTTTACATCTTTATAGCTATAAATGCCCCAGCCCCTTACATAGCTCTATTGACTGCCCGCCAAGCGTTGCATTCTTCCTGGAAACCTCCCCTTTTCAAGTCCCTGAAGCCGCCTCTGCCATGCAATTTGTATGATAGTTCATTAACCACTGGGGTATATTCTGTAACACGACTCACTGGGGGGGGGGGGGGGGGGGGGTTAGCCCCCCTGGTATCTCCAGAACCAATGATCGCAGCGGGACGCGCAAGGCGACATCTGAAACGCTCAATGAGATAAAACTAACGCAAACTTAAAACATTCAAATTAAGGTCACATGTCAGGTCACGGTCAAGTCAAACGTCAAAATCGAGGTATTTGAGCTTATGGACAATACTTGCCATCCATGGCCTTCGATTGCGCCTATAATCACTCAAAGTGCTTTCAAAGGTATGATACATATCCCACATGAGCCAAGTGAGATCGTTGGAAAAGATCAAGGTCAAGTCCAGGTCACAAAAGGTCACTACACACAAAATATCTACGAAAGTCATGCAGCACATGTTTTATGGATGCTTTTAAACGTAGAATTCGATAGTGGTAGTCATTTAACCACCTGACTTCATTTACGTGAAGTTAGTGTCAAGTTCAGGTCAAGTTCAGGACACTGAAGGTCAAAATTTGAAATTGATAAATCGAAATGAAAAAAGCATGTTTCTATATCAGTTTTATCTTTTAAAAAAACAGCGCTGGCATTTATTTGTCTGTATCCGGTCAATACAATGCAAAAACGCAATTTCAAAATATGACGTCATGATTTACCCTTACTTTATATGCCATGACAGTCAAGTATCGGAGATATTGGTTACATTTCGGACCACCCTAGGGAGGGTATCAAAATGACCCAACCACTAACTCGAAAATCTAAAAGGGCTAGACAGAGACGCGGCCAAAAAACGTTCGAATGCTCTCGATAACGACATTCGAAGTTATTTCGGGCATTCTTTAGCTCAGGTCAATATTGAGGTCATCAGAAGTAGTGTTGTTGGATTTTCATTTCATGACCTGGTCCCGGAGAGTAAAAATCCATAGGTGGCGAGTACATTTTATCGTTAGGAAAACTAATATTTTAATTTTCAGAAATGTGAATTTACTTGGAATGTAGGCATTTCTGTTTTGTAAACTTGTGAGGAAAATATAATTGTATTTTAACTACAATGTCAGTAAGATCAAGTGAAAAGAGGGAAAATTTCGAGGAAAAAATGGGGAGCAAAATTCTTTGAACCCAAAAAGTCCAGGAAATTGGCAAAATTCCAAGGCTGATCAGAGGTCATCGAAGGTCAAACTTTCCAAGTTTAGGAATTTGCTCCACAAACCTCCAAATATCTCGGGAACTACGATAGCTAGGAACAAACCTAAAAACAATCGAAAGCTTATGAAAAATGCAATCCCACGTGGTGTCCTCAAATTTTAGCTAAGGTCAATGGAGTTATTCGCAGAAAAAGTTCTGGTGACTTCAGATGACCACAACTGACCTGGCAGAGGTCACCGAGGATCAATTGCACATGAGTAGTCAAGTATGTGCTAAAATAACATGATTCTGTAAGAATTGGCCTGATTTAATGTATATTCTCTGAAAAGAAGCATTTGTAGAATTTCCCATCGACTTTTAATGGGGAGGTCACGAAATTGGCCGGACATTAGGTCACCGATATACAAAATCCGAGATACACGATTTGTAGGTACTTATGACCTTATGCAATCCCGTACGTTTCAAATCTCTCGGGCAAACAATGTGGCTTTGGCACGACCACAAACATGTTTTAGGGTAAGGTTACTTGGCGTAACCTGGTGACATGACGTGACCTGGTAACATGACGTGAGATGACCTGAGGTCACAATTTCAACATTGTGGGTAATTGATGTCCAAATAGCTGTGCCAAATTTGGCGGCGCTGCGCGCTAGTATTTTCCCGCTATTCCCGAAACACCTCAGGCGTGGGGGTCAAAATGTCCCACCACACCAGGGCAAGGGTTAACGGGAGGGGAAATGGGTGCCGGACGAAAAGTCGAATGGCAAAAAGTAAACAGATGTTAAGTAAAGGGACATTTAGTCAATAGTAAAAAGTCAAAAGTCCTAAAAGTCGGCGGGCAAAAAGTCGACGTGGAAAAAAGTAAACAGTGAAAAAGTCAAACGGATAAAAAGTCAATTGACGAGTCAACAGGGTAAAAAGTCAACAGTCAAAAAGTCGACATGGAAAACGTCGACAGACCAAAAGTCAACGGATAAAAAGTCAAGTGACAAAAAGTCAACAGGGTAAAAAGTCAACAGACGAAAAGGCAAAAGGGTAAAAAGTTAAAAGATAAAAAGTAAACGGACGGAAAGTCAAGGGGTAAAAAGTCGACGTCCCTAAAAGTCAAAAGACGAAAAGTCGAAATGGCAAAAAGTCGAAGGATAAAAAGTCGAAATGGTAAAGTCAACGTCGCTAAAAGTCAAAAGATGAAAAGTAGAAATGGTAAAAAGTCAACGTCGCTAAAAGTCGAAAGATGAAAAGTAAAAAAACGTAAAAAGTCGAGATGGGAATAAATAAATACGTAAAAAGTCAAATAGCAAAAAGTCGACGTCGATAAAAGTCGAAAGATGAAGAACAAAAAGGTAAAAAGTCGAAATGGCAAAAAGTCAATGACGATACTAAGTTCATTTGGCCCATTCAATTTTCGTCTCTTGACTTCCCGTTCATTCCATTCTTTTCTTTGGACTATCCGACTATTAAACCGCCATTGACTGGGGGGGGGGGGCGTTTAACCCCCCTGATGAATTTTCGTAATAACTCAGAAACCAATAGAGCTATCAACGTGAAACTGTGGATACCTTCTTCGAAATCACGTTTACGTCTTCTGTAAAAAAATAATGAAATTTCGTCGTTTTTTTCTCCCGGTTATAGCGAATTTAGTGACGTCACTACACACGAATTTTACACCAAAATCAGCTAAAATGTAACAGACCGTACAAATGCCATATTTTAAGCAAAATGCAATCCAAAAACGTCAAAAGATAGCAAATCGCAATGGCTACGAAATGGCTATCTCGGATTTTCGAACATTTTGGTTTTTGACCAAAAAATGCAAAAAAAAAAAAAATTGGGGGGGGAAATGCTCACCAAATCAAATTTTAAAAGGATATTCAAAAAGCCGGAATATATGTCAGAGAACCACATATGGCAAACTACCATGCCAAATTTCAGAATGATATCATCATGTTTGACTGACTTATGCCATATAAAGTATTGGTAACTCATGACGTCTCCTGATCCGGCGCTCCTCACTCGCAGCTGGTCGCTGCCGAACTAAAGCTTGTTATTGCAATCAGCACTTCACATGACCGGACACCGTGTCGGGGACGGGTGATACCGGAGATGGCTGGAAGTTACCGGGAGCCAACTCAGCGCAGCGGAGAGAGCAATAGCGGTGATAGGTATTTACTTCCGGTGGAGTTTAAACTCCATGCACTCCACTCAAACGCCATGCAATGAAGATATCATTTTTTTTTTAGAGCGATAACAGCGTAAATAGTTGAACTGATCGTTAGCACATTGTGTATATACCTGCCTCTGCCACTGTGCAGTTGACGAGACGCGACAACGCGCCGCAGCCGACTCGGTCGGTCACACGAACGCCGATTGGCTGCAATCTGATCTGCAGGTGCTCCAATGCCCCAATGGCGAGGATTCCCATGAGGCTCTAGTAACATTTCCATGAACCGGATCGACCTGACCGTACATGGTGGCTGGGGAAGGGGTTACTATGTTAGCATTTTACTCATGCGACTTGTATGCTATGCTAGTGACTTTTATATCTACTCGACTTTTATTTTTTTTACTTTTGGCGTGCTGACTTTTTGCCACGTTGACTTTTTACTCATTCGACTTTTTGCGATTGACTTTTATCGATTCAACTTGTTACGATTTGACTTTTTGCGAGTTGACTTTTTGCCACGTCGACTCTTCCCATTGACTTTTAGCTATGAGACTTTTTACGATTTGACTTTTGGCGTGTTGACTTTTTGCCTTGCTTACTTTTTACCTTTTCGACTTTTTACCTTTCGACTTTTTATCTTTCGACTTTTTATCTTTCGACCTTTTATCTTTCGCCTTTTTATCTTCCGACTTTTTGTCTTTCGACTTTTTATCTTCCGACTTTATATCTTTCGACTTTTATCTATACGACTTTTTACTATTCGACTTTTAGCGTGTTGACTTTTTACCTTTTCGACTTTTTATCTTTCGACTTTTATCCATACGACTTTTTACTATTCGACTTTTAGCGTGTTGACTTTTTGCCATGTTGACTTTTTACCTTTTCGACTTTTTATCTTTCGACTTTTATCTATACGACTTTTTACTATTCTACTTTTAGCGTGTTGACTTTTTGCCTTTTCAATAAAAAGCAATAAATGTTGTTGTTGTTGTTGTTGTTGTTGTTGCCATGTTGACTTTTTACCTTTTCGACTTTTTATCTTTCGGCTTTTAGCGATGTCGACTTCCTACCCCTTGACTTTTCGTCCCTCGACTTTCCGTCCGTTTACTTTTTATCTTTTGACTTTTTACCCTGGAATCGGGGGAAATAACCCCCCCCCCCCCCCCCAGAAAGTCCCGTTATGCAAAGTACCCCAGTAACTCGTGGGTTAAGGTATCGATAATATAATATATATAAAAATATGGCAATGGCAAAATCGACGACATTCTCGATATAGCAACTTCACATGGTCTAACTCATCAATAGCGTTTTATATTAACCACAATAACAAGATCATTACCAACCAACAATACCTTACTGCTAAACAGGAAAAATATCGCGGAAACAGCCACCAACCCTGCAAAAACAAACAGGCCGCAGTCGGGATTCGAGCCCACACTTCACTCACCCCTGGTTTCTGCGATGTCGGTTTCCCCAGTCCTCCCTCGGGCACGTTTCCGCCTCGCTGTATCTGGCTGTGCAGCAAGTGGTACTGCTCCACCGGCGGCGTTTCCGGCGGTTTCTCGCGACCCCGCAGCACCAGGACAGAGTCGAGAGTCACACCCGTCCTCTCTCCACACTGCAACACACAACACCAGGACCCAGGTTACAGTCGGAGTCGAGTCGTTACAGTAGGTTACAACACCAGGACCCAGGTTACAGTCGGAGTCGAGTCGTTACAGTAGGTTACAACACCAGGACCCAGGTTACAGTCGGAGTCGAGTCGTTACAGTAGGTTACAACACCAGGACCCAGGTTACAGTCGGAGTCACACCCGTCCTCTCTCCACTCTGCAACACACAACACCAGGACCCAGGTTACAGTCGGAGTCACACCCGTCCTCTCTCCACACTGCAACACAAAACACCAGGACCCAGGTTACAGTCGGAGTCGTTACAGTCGGAGTCGACTGTACAGTCGGAGTCGTGCTAGCTTAACGTACCGCTGTAGCAAAAGCATTGCTTTTTATTGTATACGCAATGTCGCCTACTTTAATTCATGATTTTTACACTATCGACTTTGTCAGATACTCGTAATGAGCAGCCTTCGAAATAGCACAGTTTTAGAGTGTATTGGGCGAACGCACCAGCGTTGTCTTTAAAAAAAAACGTTATAGCGTCCGTCTTTCCCCGCCCTACTCAATTACCTAATCAGGAACAGAAGTTGCGCCAATTCCCTAAAATTCGCCGACGCCGCGGGCGAGGCTGATCGCCGCAGAGGCGGGTCCAGGCCCGGACCCGGGGCGGCCGGCGGCGCCAGGGGCGGATCCAGTGAGGTCACTCCCCTGACCAGGGGCGAGAGGGGCAGACCAGTGCGGTCACTCCCCTGACCAGGGGCGAGGGGAGGGCGTTCCAAGTAGAAGCGAGAATGTGACCCCGAAAGTAAAGCCTTATCCCTCGCTTCGCATCGCCTAGCTTATTACTCGAGCAATATATGGCACGCCTCTTCCTTCTGCGTGTCTCTCCATGTCATTTACTCTTACCTCAAGAGACCAGCTGCGATTGGATGGCATCACGTAGCTCATATACATTTGTAGATGCTACTCACGATTCTGTCCTCAAAATGCTGCAGTATGATCTGCACGTGCTTTCTACCGGGATGGGTACTCTACCCTGGGCTACGGTCCAGCCTACCGAGACGGCAGCTGCCACGCTTGCCGGCAGGCGAGGCGTCTCCATTGCCCAACCAGTAGGTAACCGGGTGCAGGCAAATGCCCACCCAGTGCTCCAAGATGCCCACCCAGAAGTGAGAATTTGCCCACCCAGTTGTAAACTATGAAATTACGGGCATCCGTAATTCCTGTCCATTCCCGGTGACCAAAAAGCAACAAACAAACCATTCTGGCATCGGTACAGTCAACTTTTCCTGTTTGGAAGCATTCGGATGCGCATGGAAAGACAATAATCACGCTCTGTTTGCAAACAAATTCATTTTAGCGCTTGTTGTTGTCGGTGTTGGCCATGACGCCTGACTGGCCCTGACCTTGGCAGTTGGCACTGGTTTTGCCTCCACGTGGTTTCACCCGTTTCGTCTTCCATGCCGCCCAGGTCAATAGTGTAAATTGGGCCTCCGGCCATCCGGAAAAACGAAGTTTGCTTACCACCGCAGTTCAAGTTTGACCATGCCACCTAAAAAAGACAGGGTACATTGCTATTTTGTTCAAGACAATACACTTTGTCTGTGAGTTCCTGGAAGCCAAGGGACGGCGCATGCCTATTGCACATGCAATTGCCGCCATCCGGATGCACCAACATACCAAAAGCGCGAGTTTGTGGCGCAATTTTTCCGTGAGACGGGCGACGTGTAGGCAGAGAGTCCATCACAGAGAAAAACTACGGATTCGAGTCATTATTCTAGTCATTCATTATGATATGGGTAGCTGTTACCCAGATCTACATAGCACAGTCGCTGCTATACTAGCTGCTGTAATGGACATCCCTCATTACTGTGTGATTTTGGGGTTCAGATATAATCGAATATATATGGTTCATCGTGTTCCTGTCGTTTGTTGTTTGTGTGCTCGATCTCAGCGCCTTTCCATGCAAGGCGGTGTATTCCAGCAGAGTCAGGTTAAGATGGATGCAAAGTTAAAAAACCACACATACACCGCTAAAAAGTAGGGACAGTGAAAACTTAAAGGTCAGGAAAAAAACACTCCGCCGGTCTATATGCTTGTAAACTGTTTCAGTACGGAATAATTGCTGCGGCGATACTGCCCGTACTGGCGAGAGTTCCACGTTTCGGTGCTGTGGTCGCTAGATCCTGCTTCGGACGCAGCTATTCTTCTTCGTGTTCGGGCCACGGGAACTCCGGTCAGCAGCAGATAAAATGATACAGACGAACAACCGAGCAGAGGGGCATCCTTGCCTGGCAAGGATGCCCTCACAACTCCATTATAACCAGAGAGAAGCCTCTCAAATCCCAGAAGTAAACCGAGAAGCCTTAGAAAATTGGTAGCAGAAGATAAAATACTCAGTTATTGAAATATGTCACTAACGGGCGTAGTTACTAACGGCAAGTAATCAGTTGTGATTGTTTTTTTTTTCGCCCTCGAAGCGGCGCGAACAACTTTTCTGTCTAGATTTAATTCAAGGGAAATTATTACCTCTTTCCACACAAAAAATTAAATTATTACTTGGAATCGATAGACGATACCAAAATATATTTTAAATTGATCACATTTTACATATAAACATTCCTACCGAAAGATATTTCAAGTTAAAGTTGATAAGCGTTCCACGCTTATAACGGTCGGAACTCACAAGTACTTCATGGTAACGAATTCACTGCCCGAGCTAAAATTAGCCTGCCTACGTATTGTTATTTATCATGAAGGTATATAATATGTTTCATGCACTCTATCTTTTGCGAATACACTGGAGGATCCAGCCTCTCTCCGTGGGGGCACCTTTTTGTGGAAAAAAGGTAGCCCCATTTTTTTCTCCGTGGATTTGGGCCGGTCACCTTATTTTGGAATTCGAGCTTAAGAAATTCACTTCAAATTCACAAAAATTGATTTTGTGGATTTTTGTTCGAAACAAAAAAAAATGTCATTTTATTTTGGGGGTCAAAAACACATAATTTCGCAAATACAAAACGGTCATTTCGAAGAGAATACTCACAAGTATTCCTTTCTTTTGACAGTTTATATTTGCCATTTGCTTCAAAACTCTATTTTCTACGATTGTTCAAACATTTGTCGTTTTTCCACCAAAATGGCATGACATGGCGTCATTAAAACGACATTATCTCCCAAAATACTACATCAATGTCATTGGAAGTTGGTGAGAAGACGTAGAATTGATGCAGCATAAGGTACTAAAAGTTTGACGTTGATATATATCCATCATAGTTTTCAAGTTATTGAGAAAATCCGGGAGAGGGGGGGGGGCAGATTCTGCCCCCGTCAAAGGTACAATCGTGGAGATAAATTGAATTATCTTAAATCAAATTACTGTCAATGGACCGGGATATCAAACTGCTATCTCGAATTTTTGATTTTTTTTTAATTCAAGATGTTGAGAAATCCAAATATTTTTTTTTACAACATTTAAAAAAAACAAAATCAGAATTATCCAAAAATCTGAATACATGTGATCTACACGTATTCGGTGAATATGTGTACCAAATTTTAAGTCGATATCTTCTTTTCTTAGTGACTTATGACCTTTAAATGACGAAAATCGAACACCTCTCACAGCATTACTATGCATACAAAACGCATTTTTGTTTTTGTTTTTTACTTCTATTTATATAGAAACAAACAATGTTCTAAGGTCATTTTTCGCGTTCTAAACGAAAAACAACCCCATAAACATGCGTGACAACGCCTAATGACCGTAATCTGCAGTTTGACCTAGTGACCTCGGATGACCTTGACCTGACCCAAGGTCATAAACAGCTTAGAATGGTACTTAGAAGTATCAGGCACACGAATCATACGGATTTATGGACTGCTTATGCGTTTAATATCGCAATTTTGCGCGACAATTCCATCCATAGAGACCTTTTGACACGGTCAAATATTGTGTACTTGACCTGACCTGTGACGTCATCAGTGACCCCGAGGTCAACATTATTATGCTTCCCTCAATAAATTTCCCAGGGCTATCGAATGCCGTTTTAATTTTTACAATCGGTCCAGTAGTTCCGGAGATCCGATGGGGGAATAACCCCCTCCCCCCCCCCCCCCCCCCCCAGTAAGTCGCGTCATGGAATATACCCAAGTAACTCGCGGGTTAAGCGTCACCGGGGCTGCTTGAATTGCATCAGGTGCACTATTTTGTCTATCATTGAAAGAAAGGGATACATACAAACTTCAAATGCAATCACTCGAGAGAAAAACTTCCATTTGCATGAAGTTTTCTCCTAAGATCATTGTTTTTCACGTTTAGTGCAGGGAACGCGCGGTGGGCATACTTGTATTGAATGCCCTTCTCATATTCCTGTGGGGGGGGGGGGGGAATTTGCCACTGGCGTCCCCCCCCCCTTGGATCCGCCAGTGCCAACAATTACCGCCAAGGAGAGCAACAACAATTACCTGCCAGAAACGGATTTCACTTACCCATTTGCCAAACTTGTATAAGCAATTGCGAAAGTTGGGTCATGCCGCGAAGCGGCGCGAAATGTTCCGGTGTTTGACTGTGGATAGCTGGATTTTGACTGCTGCAAAGACAATTTTTACAATTTTACGATAACTTGGGAACGCGCGGGGGAGGGGGCATATTTGTATTGAATGCCCCTCCCCCCCCCCCATTCCTGCGGGTGGGGGAATTTCCCCTGATGCCCCCTGGATCCGCCAGTGTGCGAATATGTACCAAACTTCTATGAAAAGTAAACACACATTTGAAAAAGTGCATTGAAATTGTCTGTTTAGCTTGGCCCCGGACGGCCACCTATTTATTGTTCTCGATTCATTGAAAAACTGTATGTTTTCCCCACGAATGCTCAACATACAGGTATTCAATACATTGTAATGCACTCATGAAACATTTATCTGAACCATTTTCCCATAATCAATCAATAAACATCTTAGAAAACAGTGATACTTTCGGCGGATTAACTTGGCCTCCTATGACGACTTATTTGCGATTTGTTGAGAGGTAATTCAACAACGTTGAACAGATTGATACAAACGCGCAGATTGATAAGTCGCGTTTCCATGAGTGGATAGAAAACACCGAGCATGAACTCCGAAAGAAGTATATTGTATTGTATTGTATTGTATTGTATTGCGCGTCGTTGTGGGATCCAACATAGTTGGCTATTAACACCACAGAGTCATACAGTACACATACACAGCATACCTATATCGATTCCACAGTTGAGATAAAAATGCGTTGTACACGATAGTGTAAAATACGCGCGGCATCTACACACAGCCAGTAAAAGATATGCGCAGTTGCAAACAAAAGTAGTGATCAGGGTCGCAGAGCGAGTTAGCGTTGAGGCGTCTCTTGAATGCCCCGGAGCCGCCTGTCCGCCTCACCTCGCTGGGGAGACCGTTCCAGGTCTGAATAGGACGGACCGGCACCGTTTTCCGCGTCGCCTCCAGCCTGCACCGGCGCGTGTTCAGGACCGAGTCAGAGGACGCACGGGTAGTGCGCTCCGATACGTCGGCACGGTACTCAATGAGGGACTTAAGGTTACCTGGTGCGTCTGCCTGATTAATCAGCCTATGAATAAGAACGCAGTCCCTTTGTTGGATGGTCTCATCAAACGACAACCAGTTGAGCTGCTGGCGTGCATCAGTAATACGATCATATTTACGTTTTTTGGTCACTACGCGCGTTGCAAAATTGATGACTTTTTCAATGCGTTGGCGTAAGAGACATGTGGGTGGAGCCCAAGCTGGCAAACAGTAAGTGATATGGGGAAGAACCAAAGTCTGAACTAGTGTTTTTATGGTTGATATTGGAACGGTGTTGGTGAGTTTTCGAATAGTTAACAGAGTTCCGTAGCAGCGCCGCACGACTTTGGCTGTTTGTTTTTTCCATGCTGAGCGTCTGATCGATTGCCACTCCGAGAATGTTCATGTGGTCAATCGGTGTCAGACGGACGCCATCAAAAGTCACACCAAATTCTGAAGCCTTTTTGACAGCAGTGGTCGTACCGAACACGGACATTTCGGTTTTTGCAGGATTTGCTTTTAACCCGTTTTGCTTGAACCACGTGGATATGGCGGCCAAATCACTCTCCACGTGTTTGCCGAGCTGTTCCAAACCAGTCATCGTCGGGGGTGCGCTATGGAGGAGAACTGAATCGTCTGCGTAAGACACGATTTTACATTGTTCAGTGAGATGGCATGGGAGGTCATTGGTGAAAATATTGATGATAAAAAAATATATATGTACTTGCTTTTAATTTTTCCAAACTTCCAACTTTGAATTGGGGAATTATTTTATTTCATTCTTAAATTTAGATTACATCATTTGTATAACATAACGGTAGCCTGATAAATTATTGTTTTAAAACAATAAAAAGGTCGTTATTTCCCTTTAATAATGAGGTAATTTGATTCCAGATTTTATATAAAATGGACATTAGCCGTTCTCACGAAGGACTGCTGAAATTGCACTGCGCTGCGCTGCGCTGCGCTGCGCTGCGCTGCGCTGCGCTGCGCTGATTTTTTTCTTAAAGTTTCTGAAAAGTTTTATAAAAAAATAGGATAAAATGCTTAGTTCAAAAGTCTTAAGTATAAAAGTATCCTTGTATACCAATAATTGCATACCAAAACTTTTTAAACTTCCCAGAAACTTTTTAGAAGCTTTTCAGCGCAATAATCCTTCGTGAAAACGGCTGTTGACTGCATTTTTAACAGAACAAAATAATGCCTACGAACATCATAGACTGGTACGACCGGTTTGCTCCCTTTAAACTAGGTTGTAATTTGATACATTATTACTATTGTATAACCTTAAATGTTTCAAGCAGCTTGGGGCGCCGCCAATCTTCGCCGGTTGCAAGGTGTACAAGCAAGATTTTGATAATTTAGGGTCTAGAAGAAAAATCTGCACATAACTGTCCTGAAATGTCAAAAGTATTAATATTGAGAAGAAATTGACAGCTATATAACAATTGCGCCGCCGAGGGGCGCGAAATTTGAGGTTTTGGCAGGCTGGAGCACTATTTTGCTATTTGAATCAGACCGTAGGAGTATCACGAGGAAATGAAACTGGAGCAAAAGGGAGGGCAAAAAATGTTACCCCCTAGGGTAAAAGGGGTCCCCTGGAGTCGCCGGTGCTCCCTCCCCGTAATCCCACCTCGCCTCGCCAAAATGTCCACCCAGTCCAAAATCCTTACTGGAGGCCCTGGGCCGCGTCTCCCGACTCTAACCTGCCTCGCTCGTCTAGGCCGTCGCGCGTCGGCGTACTGAGATGGAGCATCGTTGACCTGTCTGACCTGTCTGACCTGTCTGACCTGTCTGCTCTGTCTGTCTCTGATCTGTCTGACTAGCTCAGCGACCTACGTCCTGCAGTTGTGTCGCTCAGCTTCAACCACCGATCCCCCGAGTCACTGCCAGGCCGCGTGGACTCCCCCCATCGTCTCCATCGTTCCCTCCTTCGCTCAACAGTCACTAAAATCATGTCCTATGTCACTAGGTCACTCACCAGGTTGCCGGCACTATGCGCGTTTACATCGCCACAGTTAACCACTCACCTTGATCAATACGGTCGACATTTGCCTGTATCTCGAGTTCAGCTGGGCACAACACATCCTGGAGCTGCTGGTTCAGCAGAAGAGGGTCGGACGCATCACGTGCTCCCCGCCCGGGGCGAGGGTCGCCGGCCGACTGCGCGTGGCCTGCGTCCTTGACCGTAGTTCCAGGATCCACCGCCAGGTGCGCTGGTGTCGAGTGACCTGACACGCCCCAGCACTACGTGCTCGCTCTCATGATGACATCGGCATTCATTCATTTAATCTCTCCTGACTCCTCGTCCCTCGGTCGCTTGCATCTTTCTCATTTTTCAGCCCCCCCCCCCCCCCGCTTGAGCCACGGGTCGCGCCCAGGTCGCGCCCCCCCCCCCCCCTGTTAAAGGAAATAGTTCACCTTCAACATGGGTTTTGAACTGAAATAGCAGTTTTGTAGCTCGTGTTGAGAAATCCTTATCCGGAACTTTTCTTGGCTGAAAAGACTCTCCAGCCGAAGATATTTGACTTTTTGGCGAAGGAATACGGCGCATATATGATGCACCGTACCGTCTGAAATTGACAGCACTGCCATGGAGCATGCGCAGACCAATAACGCACACCATAAAATCAATAATTTACAACCTTCTGTCCTGAATTGGCGCGATTTAGGACCATTTTTAAACAGAAAAAAAAAGAAACTGTATTAAAAAATATAATAATATCGTGTTCTGAGAAAAATTGCGAAGGTGAACTATTTCCTTTAACAATATAATTTCCGTGACGCTCCATCGTGTCCCCCCCCCCCTCCCCCCCAGTCAACAACATTTCGCTAACGCCGACCACTATGTGGGGCGACCCCTAAGGGCCTGTTCCCGTGGCGCCTCTAACCTCCTCCAAGTTGCTCCAACTTGCAACTGTCGTATCCTACTGCACAGACAGTTGCAAGTTGGAGCAACTTGGAGGAGGCTAGAGGAGGTTATAAGAGGCGCCACTGGAACAAGCCCATGTGCCCCCACCCCCATCCTCCCCTGACCGAAATCCTGGATCCGCGCTTGACACCTACAGCGCTGGAAGCGACATGTTCTCTTCCGAGCTTAACACCGCCCTCTGCCAGCGAGACGGCTTGTAGATGGCGCTGGGTGTGGTGTAGAGTTGTAGATGGCACTAGGTGTGATGTAGATGGCGCTAGGTGTGGTGTAGAGGGCGCTGTAGTGCCATCTGTGCAGCAATCTGTGTGGTGCAAACGGGAATACTGGCCACTCTGCCTGCCCCCCGTGATGCCATCTTCGTCCGTTTTCCTACTCTCGACTCTAGATGAAGTAATGCACCAGTGAATCCTGTAATTCAATTGAGGTGAATATGAAAAATAACAATATAAAATCATGAGCTCGAAAACTATGGATCTTTATAATAGATCCGTTGAATCTCTCGACAAAATATGATAGGTAAAACTCGAATGCCGGCATATCCCATAAAACACGTCATTAACGTTAACGCATCCCAGTCGATCACCAACAATTGGAAGTTGATCCAACATCTCAATGATTTTGGATCCTGATCCTATCGGTCGGATCCCGGTATCTGTTTGTTACCCACGTCCCCACGTCCCCACGTCCCCACGTCCCCACGTCCCCACGTCCCACGTCCCCACGTCCCCACGTCCCCACGTCCACGTCCCCACGTCTCCACGTCCCCACGTCCCCACGTCCCCACGTCCCACGTCCCCACGTCCCACGCCCGTATATCTGAGTGACCTGACAGCATAGCAGGTGGAGAATTGTATTCTTCTTTGGGTGACCAAACACCAACGGAGGCTAGCGAACACCCAGTCGAAATAAAACGAACACCCATGTGGAATCTCCAACACCCACAACACCCATAGGCGTTTATCGAAGGGAAAAGGAAATGTTCTCCACTTAACCCTCGCCCGGGTAGGGCAAAATCACTACGTGTTCGGGTAGGGGGTACGACCCCCCCCCCCTTAGTGTTTCGCCCCTAATTGAGCTATAGATTAGATTCAAAGACGAGCGTGTTGCTTATGACGAGAGGAAGCCGCTGATACCCGATTTTAAGGTTTTGGGTCATTTGGTGACCGCTGAGGTCATGTCAATGACCCAAAAGTCATCAAAATTGAAAATGCGTATAAATTGAATTTTATCGAGCTAGAATCGTGAATGAGCATATCATAATACTTAATAGGTCCCAAAAAATTCAAAATTCCAAAAAGGTCATGCCAGGTCATCTGAGGTCAGTGACCTCGGTTGACCTATGGATGCGCATGACCCCAATGGAACATATAATTATCTAAATTGGATCCCAAATTTGAAATCAGAGTCACAAATTGTCCTAGAAACCGCCAGAAGCCCAAAAAAGTAATCTGAGGTCATCGAGGTCAGTGACCTCAGTTGACCTCTGAAAAGGTCAATGGAGGTCATAATCTCAGTGGAAACTACAACTGTCACCTGGAAACACCTTTGCATATGCTCCTGAACAACAAACACTCGGAAACTGCACAAGTTGCAAGCATCGATCTACGGGACGCAAGTTGCGCCTGGCATGACCTTGAGAAACAGTTCTTAGGTCACGGGTCATGTGGGTTAGAAATTCAAATTTATCAGATTATGTGTCAAATTTGTAAATAGTAGGGTACTGAAAGTTTCATCGCAATCGGTTATAAACTACGCGATTTATTCCAGAAAAACCGAGGGGGTGGCATCCACCCCCTACCCGGGCGAGGGTTAAAACTACTTTTAGGAGCCCATCTGGAAGCAAGTCAACTGTGCCAATGCATATTAGCGCGTAAATACAAATCCTGCGCAGGTTCGGCGTCAACCAAGCCAGCCACCTGTTCATGTCGACCAACCCGGTGGCCAAGGCCGTACAGGGGCAACCGTATATCATCAAACCTGCGCCTGGTGGGCGAGCTGGAGGCGGCCGTCCGGGATCAGCGAGAGAAGTTCACCGCGTTCTGGGAGAGAACGGTCGCCAAGACCGATGAACTCGACATCGACCCTCCCAGAACTCGGAAACCCATCCGATGGCCAAGGCGGCTGGACGAAGGTGCCGCACCACACCAGCCTGCCTCTCCCGAGGAGGAGTACCGTCGAGTTTACTGTTCGGCGATGGATAACCTGGCGGGCCGGCTGGAGTCTCGCTTCAACTCCGGCGACGACGACGGCGACGACGACGGCGACGACGACGGCGACGATCCTGGCCGCCGCTGAGGAGGCGCTGGTGACGGGCGACAGCAAAGCTGCTGAGACGACGGCTGGCGCCTTTGGGCTCAACGCGACCCGGCTGGCTCTGCACATAGAGATGTTTCATGACACTCCAGCAGACGTGGAACGCGCCTCACCAGCCTGCATGACGTCACGACGCTGCTGGCGAAGGACCCAGCCCTACGGGATTTACAGCCCGAACTGACCCAGCTGGTGAGACTGATGATGACTGTGCCGGCAACGAGCTGCTCATCAGAGGGGAGCTTTAGCCTCCTGCGGCGACTTATATCCTACCTGCGAGCGAACATTTCGCAGGTAAACTAAACTACGCTGCGGTGAGCACCGCGTACGCAGAGGAGGTAAATGACCTCGACCTTGATGAGATCATCGCCGAATCTACTAGTCGGTCGACTCAGTGTCAACGCCTCTTTGGCGCGTGTTAGCAGCAAGATCACTGCCGGCCGACGGTCCCAGCTGTCATCCGGCCGCCGGTTCCAGCTGTCCGCCGACCGCCGGTCCCAGCTGTCCTCCGGCCGCCGGTCCCAGCTGTCCGCCGACCGCCGGTCCCAGCTGTCCGCCGACCGCCGGTCCCAGCTGTCCTCCGGCCGCCGGTCCCAGCTGCCCGCCGACCGCCGGTCCCAGCTGTCCTCCGGCCGCCGGTCCCAGCTGTCCGCCGGCCGCCGGTCCCAGCTGTCCGCCGGCCGCCGGTCCCAGCTGTCCGCCGGCCGCCGGTCCCAGCTGTCCGCCGACCGCCGGTCCCAGCTGTCCGCCGGCCGCTGGTCCCAGCTGTCCGCCGGCCGCCGGTCCCAGCTGTCCGACCGCCGGTCCCAGCTGTCCGACCGCCGGTCCCAGCTGTCCGCCGGCCGCCGGTTCCAGCTGTCCGCCGACCGCCGGTCCCAGCCGGTCCCAGCTGTCCGACCGCCGGTCCCAGCTGCCCGCCGATGGTCGCTTTTGTCATGATGTTTCAATGGATGCAGCCCAGCACGTTATATGAGAACTCCTACCGTTATGTTGGACATGTGTACGTCTGTCTGTACTTTGTGTGACAGTGGAAAGAATATGAGATATTTTGTTAATGTTTTTTTTTTTTAATGGCGGGCGGATCGTTGGCCTTTTATCAGTCGAAATTACAAAACCAGCTTTTTTTTCGCAGAAGAGGCAACGAAGAGCAAACGTTTTTCGGCCCATCTCGATAGTGCTACTTGCCAGTTTTGTCCCCGTATACCAAACCTTATTCGCGCAAAAAATAATTTTAAATAGTCTATCGTCACTCTTTAACCCGCGAGTAACTGGGGGGGTTGCCCCCTCCCCTTATTTTGCAATAACTCTTAAACGAACAACGGTATCATCACGAAACTACTATACCTTCTCTCACATCAAT
Source organism: Chirona hameri (assembly GCA_036785665.1). Taxonomy (NCBI): domain Eukaryota; kingdom Metazoa; phylum Arthropoda; class Thecostraca; order Balanomorpha; family Balanidae; genus Chirona; species Chirona hameri. The sequence goes on from JAXIVJ010001677.1 coordinate 49,294, forward strand.
TATACACATGTTGGCAAAAGGAAAAATATGAGGCTATGATAGGTCAACCGGGAATGACGTCAGAGTGACGTCATGTTCTTCGGTTTTGGTTGCAAAATAATAGTTTGCGGAAAACGCTGTCAAAGGTATGATGTTTGAGATAAACTCAATTGTCTTAAATAAAATTACTGATAATTGACCGGGCTATGAAACTGCTATCTCGGAATGTTTATTTTTTTTCTCAAAATTTGGGAAATCCGAATACATATTTTTTTGTTTTTACAAAATTTTCAAGAATAAATCAAAATTATCAAAAAACCGGAATATATGTGATCGAGACGTGTGCGGTGAATATGTGTACCAAATGTTAAGTTGATATCTTTAAAAATGACTGAGTTATTACCTTCAAATGACAAAAATCGACTACCTCTCACAGCATTACTACTACAGCATTACTAAAAAACGCATTTCCATTTTTGCTTTTTACTTCTATTTATACGGAACAAACAATGTTCTAAGGTTATTTTACGCGTTCTAGACGATAAACAAACCCATAAACATGTGTTACAACGCCTAATGACCGTAATATGCGGTTTGACCTCGTGACCTCGGATGACCTTGACCTGACCCAAGGTCATAAACAGCTTAGAAAGGCACTTAGAAGTGTCCGACACACGAATCATAACGATTTATGGACTACTTATGCGTTTAATATCGCAATTTTGCGCAACAATTCCATCCATCGAGACCTTTTGACACGGTCAAACATTTTGTACTTGACCTGACCTGTGACGTCATCGGTGACCCCGAGGTCAACAATATTATGTTTCTCTCGATAAATTTCCCAGCGCTATCGAATGCCGTTTGAATTTTTACATTCGGTCCAGTAGTTCCGGAGATCCGAGGGGGGGGGGCAAAAAAGTAGCCCCCCCCCCACCAGTAGGTCGCGTTATGAAATATACCCCAGTAACTCGCGGGTTAACAGGGTAATGTAACATCCTCTTTATATTCTCCCATCATACATCGGAAACGATCACGTCTTTTTCCGGGGCAACATATCCTCTGAAGGAGTCACTGAGGAACCCCGTTAAAATGTAAATATTCTTATTGCGTTTGTAATGTGTTGTTGTTGTTTTTTTTCGTCGACTGTAGGTGTGTGCATCTGGGGCAGGAGGGGCAGCTTTACATCGCCTCTACATGTCCAATGCAGCCGGCAGCGGTGCCCTTTTCGGCTACTGACGTTACATGGAAAGAGGAGACTTTTAAAATAGTTACGTTCACACACCAACTCTCGCCGACTCTCCTGACACGGCAAAATATGAGGTTCCATTTCCCCAAGAGCCCAAGAGACAATCCAGGCTATGCATCTTACTGTGTTAAGGAAATAGTTCACCTTGTAATTTTTTACCAAGCACGATTTGAGGATATTTTTTAATACAATGTATTTTTATATTGTAAAAAAATGGCCTTATATCGCGCCGCTTCAGGCCAGAAGGCCGTACATTTTTATTGTTTATCAAAACTATATGCATACTCTCTGAGTCAGAGTCCTGACGTCACGCGAATGTAAACAATGGTTCAGCCAATCAGATTCGAAAGTAGTCGCGTAAGGATAGACTCGCATTGGAGATGTGCCAACCGGCGGCCGGCGGTTCGCTTGCTGCAAGCTGATTGGCTGACGGTATAGCCTCTGCCCGGGCTAAACCAGTAAAACATTCTTTCGCCAGCACCGCATTCCTTCGCCAAACAATCAAATATATTCGGCTGGAAAGTCTTTTCAGTCAAGAAAACTTGCAGATAGGGGTTTTCCAACACGGGCTACAAAACTGCTATCTCAGTTTAGAACTAATGTTGAAGGTGAACTATTTCCTTTAAAGGAAAACAAATAACTAACTGTCGCGATGCTGTTAAGTCCTGTCTTACAAAGGTTTGCCATTTTAGCACCCACAAGTTTGTTCGCGCATCTGTTGACATGCCTCGTTTTAAGCCTCCGTGCACCAGGGTGCGTACGCGCTGCCTCCGTCCTATTGATCCCGATCTTTTACATGTCGATCTCGCGCGGGCCGATTGGAGGGCCGTTTTTAGTGCCCCCACGGTCACGCGAAAGTGGGATAGTTTTATTGCCATCTTTTTACCCGTGATAGGCGCCTATGCTCCCGTCAGGACTGTTCGAATCCGGAACCCCAGCGCTCCCACAGTGACAGACGCCACTAAAGCTTTGATGTGTCGCCGTCGTGGGGCGCTGGCAGAGTTCGGACACGGGTCCACCGAGTACCGTGACGCGAATCGGGCAGTGCGTTCCGCCATCAGGCGCGACAGTCGTGACGATGTCGAGCGACGCATCCGCGAAAACGGGCGAAAGTCAAGTGGCAACTTATAAGACCTTTTGTTGCCGGCAGGCGATCCTCTCGTGAGAAGCCTGGCGCTTCAGTCGACCAACTGAACCAGTATTTTGTCAGCGTTGGACCGCGCGTGGCTGGCGAACTCGCCGGGTTGAGTGATGTGTCGGAGGTGGCGTGTCGCCTGCCGCGTGCCGGTGCCTGCGCGCTCGAGCTGATGCCGCTGTCACTGGCGGAGCTGCGGGCCATCGTCTTCGGGATGAATGACTCGTCGGCCTGCGGTGACGACGGCATCAGTATCCACATGTTTCGCATGTGTCTTGACTCGATCGGAGAGGTGTTATTGCATTTGGTCAATTCCAGCATTACCCAATCCGACGTCCCTCAATCCTGGAAACACTCCCTGGTACACCCTATCCTTATATCCGGTGATCCCTCTGACCCATCCAACTTCCGTCATATCTCCATCGTCCCTGTCATTGCCAAAATTGTAGAGAGAGCTGTCCACCAGCAGCTTCACACTTACCTCTCCGAAAATCACCTCCTTTCTCCCAACCAGTACGGTTTTCGCCCCCGTCACTCCACAGAAATCGCGCTGACTTCCATATCCGACCATATCCTATCCGCCTTCGACCATGGAGAAGTATCCCTCCTCTGCCTGCTGGACTTGACCAAATGTTTCGATGTGATCGACCACTCAAAGCTCCTTACTAAATGACATGCTCACGGAATCGACACATCTTGGTTCTCGGCATATCTGAGAGACCACACCCACTAGAGTGTCACACCCACTAGAGTGGCGCCCCTCCGGCCAGTGAAGTGGCCACTAGAGTGTCAGCCTCAGTGACAATATGGGTGGTGTCAACAAATCCTGCCCGCTGCCCAACAACATCGGTATTTTCCAAGGCTCAGCTTTAGGGCCTCTTCTCTACTGCGTGTTCGCTAACGACATCAGTCAGTTTGCCGAAGACGCAGTAGTAGTCCAATACGCTGACGAAACACAAATTATGGTCAGCGGCAAAAAGTCTGAAATTCAAACAGTCGTCGCACGCATGGAAAACGTTCTGGCATCTCTTGACATTTGGTTCCGAGCAAACGGACTTAAAGTTAACGCCGCTAAGACCCAACTGATGCTCTTGGGCAGCCCACAAAATCTGCGCACTTTACCCGACATCAAAGTAACATTCCGCGACCATGATTTACTCCCCATTTCGGAAGCCAAAAACCTCGGCCTCACCTTTGATCGTTCTCTCAATTGGACAGCTCACGTTTCAACGATTACTAAACGCTGCTTTGGAGTTTTGAGTGGTGAGCCCGCTGCTTTGGAGTTTTGAGTGGTGAGCCTGCTGCTTTGGAGTTTTGAGTGGTGAGCCCGCTGCTTTGGAGTTTTGAGTGGTGAGCCCGCTGCTTTGGAGTTTTGAGTGGTGAGCCCGCTGATTTGGAGTTTTGAGTGGTGAGCCCGCTGCTCTGCCATTGTGAGCGCCCATTCAGCACTGGATGTGACCTTTGACCCGCGTTGTGACCTTTGGCCCGCGTTACAGCGCGGTTTTCTCGTGTCACGCCGGCACAGTTACCTGCGGCCTGTGCAACGCGGAGCCAGGATGTGGCGCTGCAATACTCGGCCTAGCTGGGGCTGGCAGCCTTGAGTTCGATGCCAGCCAGCGGTGAAGGCCAGAGGAGGGAGAGGGGACGCAGGAGCGCTGCATTCCGACATCATAATCCGGTGAAGGTGATCCAGTATGGAATAATCTTGGATGTGTATTTGTATTTTTAACTCATTTATGCTACTCAAAACAGACAACGCGGGGCCTAATTACGAGATCGGAGGATATGCGTTTTTTTCTTCTTCGTATGCGGCGCTGTCGGGCTGCGTATTAATCGTATCACGACTTATCCTAAATTATAGTGTTATGTAGCCTAAGGCAGGGGCGTCGACGCCTAACAGACCATTCAGACTAGTCGCACCACTTTTTTGGATGTCCCAATGTGCCGCCACCGTCTAGGTGCCGCCCTCGACGAGGCGCCGTCACATACCAAGTGCCGCCACTGATCGGACGCCACCCAAGTCAGGTGCCGCCCCTTCAGCCAGGTACCGCCCGCTCAGAAAGATGCCGCCTTTCAGCCAGGTGTTGCCCCTCGAAAATATGCCGCCCCCTCAACCGGGTGTCGCCCCTTCAGCCAGGTGCCACCCCTTCAGGAGGTGCCGCTCCGCACAAGATGCTGCCCCTCCAGCCGGGTGCCGCCACTTCAGCCAGGTGCCGCCCCTTCAGAAGGGTGCCACCCCTTCATCCAGGTGCCGCCCCTTCAGAAAGATGCCGCCCTTCAGCCAGGTGTTGCCCCTTACAAAGATGCCGACCCCTCAACCGGGTGCCGCCCCTTCAGACAGGTGCTACCCCTTCAGCCAGGTGCCTCCCCTTCAGCAGGTGCCGCCCCTCGGAAGATGCTGCCCCTTCAGCCGGGTGCCGCCACTTCAGCCAGGTGCCGCCCCTTCAGAAAGGTGCCACCCCTTCAGCTAGGTGCCGCCCCTCAGCTAGGTGCCTCTCCTTCAGCAAGGTGCCGCCCTTTCAGCCAGGTGCTGCCCCTTCAGCCAGGTGCCGCCCCTTCAGTCAGGTGCCGCCCCTCAGCCAGGTGCCACCCCTCAGATAGACGCCGCCCCTTCAGCCTGGTGTGGCGCCTTCAGCCAGGTGCCGCGCTAAGTGCCGCAACGAATATTTGCCGTCCCTATATCCTGATAAGGTGATGCCGTATCATGGCGGCCATGGCCCATCGATATGTCTTTTTGGTGCAGACTCCGGCTTAAGTAGTTCTTAAAGGGAATGTTTCACCTTTCTGAAAGTTGTCAAATATACGCTGGTTGTAGTTGAAAATATTAAGTAAGTGCTGCTGAAAACGATGGTGATATTTTTCTCTCGAAAAGTCGCTTAACTCTATACAAATTAAGGTTTTCGATTTGGGATGATGACGTCATTATTGAGCTGTAGACCGCCGCTGATTGGCTGACAAGGTGGGATTCGGTGAAAAAGTGTCTGTCAGCCAATCAGCGGCGGCACTAGCCTAGATCCCATTTTGCAAATTTGAATTAAAATGGCTTAAAAACGGCTAAGTTTTGGGGAAAATTGCCTTCGTATTTTCGCCATTTCAATAACGGCCAAATATAATGGCTATCTAAGTTCAAAGCCAATACAAAGCATGGGTGGAACTTTTCAAAAAAAGTTGGTGGGACAAGATGTCATATAGACTGGTTGTTTGCAATGGTTCAGGTGAAAATGGCCATTTCAACGCCAGGAAACCTTCAAATCTGACAAAAGTTGGTGGGACAAAACACAAAGTTGGTGGGACAGTTCCCCCACCATTTGAATAGGAAACTCCACCCGTGATTTGCCCCCCCCCCCCCCCTTACGGGTCACAGGGGGCCCGCCGAGATTGGCCCAGATACCATTTGCATTAGCTAAATGGCTTTCCAAAAGTCACAGAGGAGCCCTCAAACTAGGCAAGGGTCACTCTGGTGCATGTCAAGGGCCCTCAGAGACACTGAATGGCTTTCGAAGCAGGCCCAGGGGGACTCTTGGGCATGTCCAGGGGCCCTGGGTGAAGGCGTTCGTGGCAGAGGACGATACTTGGAGGAGAGTGTTCGGTGATGGCTAAAAAGCACTAGGGTGAAATGTTCCGAAGAGCGGGAGTCCTGGAACGGTGTTACTCAAGGAGCAGCGTTCGTTCAGGTATTCGGAGAGGATTCACTCACAAGTCAGACGGCGGTAGTTCGGCGTGGCAGTGATGTAAAGTGACAATATAAGATTGGCATGCATTTTAAGCACGAATCTCTAGGAAAAACTGTACCGAGATCCAATCCAACAGGCAAATAATTAGTTATAAATAGATACAACGGCGAACGGCTGCTCTAAAACCGTAATAATGTTTGCAAAACAGCCCGTCACAGACCACTCATGAGCCCAGTTGGCAGAGCGCTCCGCTGAAAACCTAAAAAATGTATCTGGCAACTGACATGGTGTAGTTGACTCCCTTCAGCGCTTGATTTAACATATTGCCAGGATGACCTTCATTCAGCGGCAGCGACGACAATGCACCTAATTTAATGGACGAATGCCCCAAAAGATTTATTATACCTACTTTAGAGAAGGAGCTGGACGGACTAGTTAAACTTACGGTCACGCAAACCCTACGTACCGAAATGTTAACGAAGAAAAGATAAGATACGATCGGCTGTTTACGATCAGGTAGGGTATCGAAATTTCGCTTGACAAAAACCTGGAAAGATACAAATTTGAACGTGTATGCACCCTTTGCCAGGTGCCGCCCCTTGCCAGGTGCCCCCCCCCCCCCCATGCTAGGTGCCGCCCCCCCCCCCCCCCCCCCCCGAGGAAAAAGTCGCACCAGTTTTTGTCGCGTGTCGACGCCCCTGGCCTAAGGCGACGTGTTCCAGACAGCTGCTGGTCCCTCAGGAACGATGCAGTTATGTCCGAAACACGTCACGGGATCCGAGTTTCTTAGACGCCCGAGAACGCCATTATGACAATTAATAACTCCGATTTGGCGATATGGAAATCCGATAAACCTCTTGTCTCGAGCGATAAAACCGATTGATTGCATTGATTGAGTGTAAATTGGCATAGAGACCGAGTCAGTCAGGCCTCGAGTTGCACCTACGTTCTTCGCCGTCGTTGTCGCCGTCAGATGTTCCACACGCCCATGCGATGAGGCGATAGTTAAATAAACCGAGGCGTCAAGATGACATCCTTGTTTGTGTCGTCGTCTTCTCCCTGTAAGCCACCCGCAGAGCTATGACACCTTGTGTCATGTGACGTCACAGTGTGTAGGCCACCCGTAGAGCTATGACGCCTTGTGCCATGTGACGTCACAGTGTGTAGGCCACCCGCAGAGCTATGACGCCTTGTGTCATGTGACGTCACAGTGTGTAGGCCACCCGCAGAGCTATGGCGCCTTGTGTCATGTGACGTCACAGTGTGTAGGCCACCCGCAGAGCTATAACGCCTTGTGTCATGTGACGTCACAGTGTGTAGGCCACCCGCAGAGCTATGGCGCCTTGTGTCATGTGACGTCACAGTGTGTAGGCCACCCGCAGAGCTATGACGCCATGTGTCATGTGACGTCACAGTGTGTGTAGGCCACCCGCAGAGCTATGACGTGTCATGTGACGTCACAGCTGACGACGTCACTATGACGTGTCATGTGACGTCCTTGTGTCATGTGACGTCACAGCTGGACCGAAGTACTAAACACACACGACGCCGGAATTTGGACGAATAAGATATACCAGATCGGCCGAAAATTCACATCCAACTTTCAAACGTTGTTTCGGTCTCGCTATTCGCCAAATCGGATTTTGCATGGTTAACCCTATTCCCTGCGGGCGGCCAAAATTACGTTTACCTTTGGGGGGGTCAGATTCCGCCCCCCCCCCCCCAGAGATCTAGAGAACCGCTCGGTCGATTTCAATGGGGAAAACTCCATTCGATTCGTCATGACAAGATCTTTCTTTTAGGGGTCCCAAATTAATTTTTAGTTCAAAAATGGGGGGCCAGGGGGTAAACAAATACGAAAATTTGGGATGTTTTTTGAAAGGTCATTGCGGCCATGTCGTTTGATCGATGTTCATGCCCCAAACGTTTTTGAGCTTCAAATGTACTGGTCTTCAGTATACCAAAGGATAAATACCAAAATCAAAAATCATAGGCGTATTCAGGGGATGCAAATGGGGGGAGGGGGCATTTTCTGATACAAAAATTGTGCTGTTCGTGATTGTTTGGGACGACATGAACGTCACATGTGGGCATTACTTGCTGTTATTTTGTTACATTTAATATATTGCGCATAGGCGGATCCAGGAAAACAACGTGGGGGCACCATGCGGGCAACGCTTTTATCATCTTACTAATTTGAAGTTGGACCTAATTTGAGGTATGGTATCGCCTCCCATTGTTTGTACCTGAGTGCGCCTCTGCCAATAAACATGTATAATCCCAGTATATATGATGCATATTACATTGCAAATGTTTCTGACGCATTTATTGCACCGCAAACCAGGCACGTAGCCAAGGGGAGGGCGGCGGGGGCGGCGCCCACCCCCCCCCCCCCCCCCCCCCCCCCCTCCCCCCCCCCCGCCGAAAAGGGCCGATGAGACCGCGCGAAACGCGGTATCATAGGCTCTTTACTACACGAAGCGTGGTCTTTAGAGAGTTTAGAGGACTTCAGAGGCCCTTTTGGGCCACCAGGGCCCTCTCTGAAAGACCAGAGGGCCCCCTGGACGTTCAAAAGAGCCCTGTGCATGTCAGAGGGGCCCCTGGCCAGACCGAAAGGGCCCCTGAGCGGGTCAGAGGGCCACCCTGAGCACGTCGAATGGGCCCCCTGAATACGTCGAATGGGCCCCTAGCCAGCCCAGAGGGGCCCCTGGGCAGGTTGAGAGGCGCCTGAGCATGTCGACAGGGCGACAAAGCGGCCAGCGCAGTCCTTTGCCAGGTCATAAGGGCCCCTGAGCAGGTTGGAGGGCCCCTGGACAGACCAGAGGGCCCCTGGGAAGTTAAGAGGGCCCCTGTGCAGGTCAGAGGGGCCCTCACCAGACCGAAAGGGCATCTAGGTGGGTCAGAAGGGCCCCTGAACATGCCGAATGAGCCCCTAGCCAGCACGGAGGGGCCCCAGGGCAGGTCGGAGGGCCCTCGGAGCATGTCGCAAGGCGACAAAGCAGTCAGTGCAGTCCCTTGCTAGGTCGGAAGGGCCCCTTAGAAGGTTAAAGGGCCCCTGGGGAGACCAGAGGACCCCTGGCAAGTTAAAAGGGCCCCTGCGCAGATCGGTGGGGCCCCTGACCAGACCGAAAGGACCCCTGGGCGGGTGAGAAGGGCCCCTGAACATGCCGAAGTGGCCCCTGGCCAGCACGGAGGGGCTCCAGGGCAGGTCGGAGGGCCCCTTGAGCATGTCGGCAGGGTGACAAAGCAGCCAGCGCAGGCCGACCAGAAGAGTCGCTGGGCCGATCAGAGGGGCTCCTGGGCAAGTCAGAGGGGCTCCTGGCTAGACCGAAAGGGTCCCTGGGCCGGTCGGAAGGCCTCTTGAACATGCCGGATGAGTTCCTAGCCAGACTGGAGAGGCCCCTGGGCAGGTCGGAGGGGCCCCTGAGCAGGGGCGGCGGATTGCGGGGGCAGGGTACCCAAAATTCCCTCCAGTCGAAAATCTCGGGGGAAAGGGTAGTTTTGCCCCCCCCCCATATTTTAGCCTGCTCAATCTGGGGCAACATGACCCTTCCCCTCCCCAGGATTTGCATTTGAGGGGGATTTTGGGTACCCGGCGCCCCGCAATCCGCCGCCCCTGCCCCTGAGCATGTCGGCAGGGCGACAAAGCAGCCAGTGCAGTCACTGGCCAGGTCGGAAAGACATCTGAACAGGCCGAATGGGCCCCTTGACACACAAGAGGGGCTTCTTGGAAGGTCAGAGGAGTCTCTGGTGAGACCGGAAGGGGCAAAGCACGTAGAGATCCCAGATGAAGATTAAATACAAAGAGGACCTACTCCACAATAAACAAATATTAAAAGGGGAGCTTTCGGGTATATTGTAACACCGTTCGTCAGGGCGCTACAATATACCCGAAAGATCCGATTTTTTTTTCCTGTAGAGGAAGCCCTCTTTGTATTATATATATTAACCACCCCACATCATGTCTTTTCGCTTCGCGGATCCCAGATGAGTCCCTGAACAGGTCGGAAGGGCGTAGAAAAGGTCAGAGGGGCCCCTAGACGATCTGAATGGACCTTGGGCCTTTCAACAGTAATAATACAGTTGTACAGGAAATAACACTCAAAATTTTCGCGCCGCTCCGCGGCGCAATTTAACTACAAATTCAATTATATGCGGGTTAGGAACAAAATCGGTCAGTTTCTCGGCGCATTTATGTGTTATGTTGCTACTTTCCTATATTATTGGGCAAAATAGTTCACTTTAGCACATTTTCTTCGCACTTTTAAACGCACAATATAGCAATTTTAGAGGTCCGCACCATACGCAATGCGACGCATTGATGAGAAAGCAACCCAGGGCATTAAACTCAAAATTTTCGCGCCGCTCCGCGGCGCATTTGTTTAAGAGTTCCAGGTCTTGAGCTTAACAAAAATATTCCAAGTTAGTATAGCTGATTCCAAATTCGTGTCGCTGGTTCCAAAGTTGATGTGTCAGTTTGCTAACTCCAGCTCCTAAACGTTGGTATGGCCCATGCCATACCTGCCATACTGCATTTTCCAGCCTTGTAACATGTCTTTTCATGCGTTTTTTTTTTTTGGGGGGGGGGGGCCTTTCAACGCTTGGGAAGGGGCCCTTTCAACGCTCGGGAAGGGGCCCTTTCGAGGCGCCGCCCCTCCCTGGACGAAATCCTGGCTACGTGCCTGCCTCAAACTACGAAGGAAGTATGCGCCGCACAACCGCCTTCGTAACACCCTCCCAAAACAGGAGTCTGGCACCGCCTCTGCTGACCCGATTTTTTTCAAAATTTTGACACAACACGCGCCCTTCAAAGATGGGAACAGTCGCAAAGTTTTAAGACGCTAGGCCTAACAGGTTAGAAGCGGCAAGTGAAAAACCACCGTGTGCAGAATCTGCCCCCCGCAGGGAATAGGGTTACAGGGACTATTCAACCTTAACATTATATTTGAGTTGAGATAGCCATTTTTATGGCTAGGCATTGAAATTAAGTATAGTAGCAGTTAAAACAACCACAATGATCTAATCAAAAAGATATTCGAGTTTGATTTTGACATCTGTAAAAAAAATCAGGCCCATGTGTATTTGAATAGGGACTTTAAACCGACAGCGTCGTCTCTTTACCCAACTGGTAATGATAGTCGACTTGTTTTAAGGTCAGCCTTGGAATATTTTAATCTTTCATTTCTCGATCCCCGGGTGGTTTGCAATCTTAGCCAAGCTAGACACCGGGTGGTTCGCTTTTTCTGCGCAATAGATGTCGACAAAAAATTGTGCCATATATTTGGCAGCGCAAAGGATTTCCCTGTTATTACAACACAAATCATATGACGTCACCAACCCAACTTTTCGCTTAAAACTAAAAGTTGATTATCTTCCAAGATAAACATTTTTTTCGGAAAAAAATCCACGAACATGTTCAGCTGACCTCCCCTAACATGTAGACATACAAATAAGTGTGATTCGACAACTTTCTCAAAGGTGGGACAGTCCCTTTAACCGTTAAACCGTTATTAACGGTTTAACGGTTAAAGAGACTGTCCCACCTTTGAGAAAGTTGTCGAATCACACTTATTTGTATGTCTACATGTTAGGGGAGGTCAGCTGAACATGTTCGTGGATTTTTTTCCCGAAAAAAATGTTTATCTTGGAAGATAATCAACTTTTGGTTTTAAGCGAAAAGTTGGGTTGGTGACGTCATATGATTTTTGTTGTTGTAATAACAGGGAAATCCTTTGCGCTGCCAAATATATGGCACAATTTTTTGTCGACATCTATTGCGCAGAAAAAGCGAACCACCCGGTGTCTAGCTTGGCTAAGATTGCAAACCACCCGGGGATCGAGAAATGAAAGATTAAAATATTCCAAGGCTGACCTTAAAACAAGTCGACTATCATTACCAGTTGGGTAAAGAGACGACGCTGTCGGTTTAAAGTCATCAAAATGGCCAAAAAAAACATCAAAATGGCTTCTCAACTCAAATATAATGGTAAGTTAGGATAGTCCCTTTAACAGGTGAGAATACGTTAAACTGGCAGTTTAACGTATTCTCACCTGTTAAAGGGACTATCCTAACTTACCATTATATTTGAGTTGAGAAGCCATTTTGATGGCTTGGCATTAACATTAAGTATGGTAGCAGTTAAAACAACCACAATGGTCTAATCAAAAAGATATTCGACTTTGATTTTGACATCTGTAAAAAATAAGGTCAATGTGTATTTGAATAGGGACTCTAAACCGACAGCGTCGTCTCTTTACCCAACTGGTAATGATAGTCGACTTGTTTTAAGGTCAGCCTTGGAATATTTGCGTCTTTCATTTATCGATCCCCGGGTGGTTCGCAATCTAAGCCAATCTAGACACCGGGCGGTTCGTTTTTTTTCTTCTGCGCAATAGATGACACAAAATTGTGCCAAACATTTGGCAGCACAAAGGATTTCCCTATTATTTTAAAAAAAAATCATATGACGTCACTAACCCAACTTTCCGCTTAAAACTAAAAGTTCAATATCTTCCAAGATAAGCATTTTTTTCGGAAAAAAGTTCACGAACATGTTCAGCTGACCTCGCCTGACATGTATACAATTAAGTGTGATTCGACAATTTTCACAAAGGCGGGACAGTTCCTTTAAAGGAAATAGTTCACCTTCGGAAAATTTATCAGAACAGGATTTTATTATATTTTTTAGTACAGTTTCTTTTTTTCTTTTCAAAAATGGTCCTACATCGCGCCAATTCAGGACAGAAGGTCGTACATTATTAAGTTTATGGTGTGCGTTATTGGTCTGCGCATGCTCCATGCAGTGCTGGCACTTTCAGATGGTACGGTATATCATATATGCGCCGCATTTCTTCGCCAAAAAGTCAAATATCTTCGGCTGGAGAGTCTTTTCAGACAAGAACAGTTGCAGTTAGGGATTTCTCAACACGGGCTACAAAACTGCTATTTCAGTTAAAAAACCCATGTTGAAGGTGAACTATTTCCCTTAAGTAGCGTTGGCTGAGACGAAAAATAAACTGAAATTATATGTGTTATCATATTAGGGGCATTCCACACTCCACAGCAGTGATGGCCTACGTTACGCTACGGTATGTTTTTTGGTAACACGTAGCTCAAGAAATCGTTCCGTAGCGTAATTGAAGTATTTCGTAGCTTACTAGCGGAAAATATTCAAACAACGTAACTGCTACGGAAGGTATTTCGTAGCATAACATCAGGAGGCGGCGCCACAGCGCGGCGGGGAGGGGCAGGGACGGGCAAATATTGTGCCCTCGGATTAAAGGAGGCCCCATAAAAACAAAGGGAGGCCCCTCGCAAATATACATAAATACTGAGCAGTTCCTAAATACATAGACAATTGGAATGAGCTTCAAGTCGCTCCTTGAAATAAAAACCGGACGATGTTCGAGGAGGCACCTAACAAAATAAGCGTGACAAATTCCAAGGAATTTGTCACGCTAAATGACATTAAAATGACAATTGAGACAAACTCCAAGAAGACCCTAAATACTACCCACACAAGCTCCAAAAATCCCCTAAAGAGATGCCCGACACAAGCACCAAGAAGGCCGCGAAAAGACAGCCGAGACAAACTCCTAAAATGCCCCTAAGAAGACAACCGATATATACTCCACATAGGCCCTTACGACAATAACCGGGAAAGCTGTTCATGGGATACTTCAGAGGAGGCTTCTACAACCACCAAATATTCCGAGAAAGCCCCTAGGAAGGCGGTTGAGAAGAATTTTAACGAGGGCCCCACGAAAAGAGCCGGGAAAAGACCCTTTCTCAAATGGAGCCCTTGCCTTCGGTTTGCCCATCCCCGACACAAATCCATGGCGCTGCCCTGCAGAGCATATGTTGGTGATGGCAATGGGTATCTCATTGGTATCTTATATAGCTGAGGGTAACCTTATTGTTAAATTATAACGTCTTATGGATCGACGGTTAGATTACCGTTTCCCTGTAATTAAGGCTCCGTATGTTATTGATTCAACTCGCCGTTGACTGGCGTCTCAGCCGAAGGTGACTGAGGGCAGATCTCCTCACTCGAGACGTGGATACTTTTTGTCACAAACGTTTCGAAAATCAAATAAATTTTTGCAGCAAAAGCCGTGTGTTATTTTTGAGCGGTGTGGTATTCTTTGAGTTTGTATGCCCATATTTTTACAGCTTATTTTACGTTTAACTTAGTTTTCATCTAACTCGTAGATTGTGACGTACTGAATTTGCAGTATCATAAAAGAAGTTATCGACATTTTTCTCAGTTTGAAATACTTTTTGATTACGAGCGAGCGCGAAGCGCTCGCTCGTCCTTCCGTGGTATATGGGACAAATCTGAATATGAGCGGCCCGACCCGGCTGGCCCGGCCCGGCCCGACCAGTGGCGACGCTTTTGAAAAGCTAATATCTCTGCAACCGCACGTCCGATTGACAAGCGGGTTTCTTTGCTGAGCAGCCCCATCCAACTTACTCTGTTTGAGACCGGTGCCGACTCATGTGGGTGACTACTACTGCGCGTGGGGCGTGCCGCGTGAGGGGTGTTGGAAGGTGTTTCCTCGCAATAACTCCGCAACGGCTGAGCCGATTGTGTTCAAATTTGGTGTGTGGTTAGAAACCCCTCAGCCACCTCTTTCCCACAAGTCAGGGGTGGGGTGCCTCTGCACATGCGTACGTGCTCACCCCTATTCTATTTCTCAGGAACGGCTGGGCCGATTGTGTTCAAATTTGGTGTGTAGTTAGGGACCTCTTAGCCGCCACTTTCCTACAAGTCAGGGGTGAGGTCCCTGTACACGTGCGCACGTGCTCACCTTTTTGTATCTCAGTAACTACTTGCTCGATCGAGTTGAATTTCACCATACATTCCGTTTCACCATCGGCGCTCGCTCGTTCATCGCCAACTACGGCGTCTTACTGGTAAATTAAGTCCGAACCATTTGAGTGAATGAATTTTCGACGTCAGGTTTCGCGCTAAGCAGAGTTTGTTGCACAGGCCCTGACCCAACCATCAGACCTCACAATTCCTGGTAACTGGCATAATTTAGAAGCGAACGTTTTGCGTACACGAACATAACTGGACATTTAGGACAAGGTCCGCCCCACCCTCTGACGTAACCTGACCTGTGCGTGTGCGACGAGTGCGACCGCTGTCACAAGTCGCAGTCCATCCTAGTCAGGGACAAATAGCGAGTGCCGAAGTGACTTGAACCCGCCGAAGTGACTTGAACCCGACCTGCCACACTGAGTGAGGTCTACCATCTAAAGCTGAGCGCTCTGCCGTCTGAGCTACAGGGGCGAACAAGGGGCGAACAAGGGGCGAACAAGAACAAGCTGGTTAAACTCGGAAGCTTGATAGCTTTATTGGTTTCTGATCTATTGCTATTGCCAATGGTCGTTAAAAGAATGTCTACGCAGCTACGCCAGTCAATGAGACTGTTCCCGTGGCATCTCTATCCTCCTCTAACCTCCTCCAAGTTGCTCCAACTTGCAACTGTCTGTGCAATAAGATATGACAGCCAGTAGCGTACCCAGGATTCACTCCAGGAGGGGGCAATTTTTTGCTCATGGGGGCATAAAGTACCCCCAACAAACAAAAACTCACCGGATTTGGCCCAATATATTTTTAAAAGAGCATATTTTTACATTTTTCTCTGAAAAAAAATCAAAAAAAATAATGCATTTTTTTCGACCAAAGGGGGCACGTACAGACCTTCAGGGGGGAGGGGGGAATTGCCCCGTTTGCCCCCCCCCCCTTGTGTACGCCTATGATGACAGCTGCAAGTTGGAGCAACTTGGAGGGGGTTAGAGGCGCCACGGGAACAGGCCCATTGTCGGATTAGGTACGAGCAGCAATCAATAAAAGGTGTCTGGATATAGGTTAGCTATGACCTTTGCACCACATATTGCACTAATGATGATGCTTTGTGACTGTGTTACGAATGTCTTCGCAAATGTCTGTCACGAGAAAAAAAAATACATGACGGCTGGTTGATAGGAAAGTTAGAAATGTGGATGATCGAAAAACACCGTTACATTTGATTTTCCTGGTGTCTTTTGCATCGTAGTACGATATATTTTAAGCTACGTTTAACGAAAAATAGCGTAATCGATAACGTAGCAAAATATAACGTAACGTATTTCGGTAGCGCAGCTTTGGCCTAAAAACCATACGTATCGTAGCGTAATTCTGTAGTGTAGCGTAGCGTAATTCCGTAGCGTAATGTGGCGTAGCGTAGCGTAGCGCAGCGTAATTCCGTAGCGTAGCCCATCACTGCTCCACAGTGAGACAACCGGAGGGTGCCGTCCGGCCATTTGGTTATTTTCTTAAAAAGTTGTACATTGGGGATTTCATGGGCGGGGAATTAATTGGTGGTGACCCAAAAAAAAAAAAAAAAAAAAACGGCCTTCCGTATTTTCCCAAGTTCAAGCAATTTTAAAATCTTTTATTTCTTTGGATCAGGATTAGTCGAAGAACAATTTGGCAATCACGGATTTTCTATCTGTTTTGTGTTTTTTATCACGTGACCTCGTGACCTACTTTTTGCGCAGTGACCTTGACCTGTTGGAAACTGAAATTAAAATTTTCGTCTGATGACGATTTGAGCCTCATTGATGTTCTTCCGTATCAAAAAATAAAAAATTGGGGTTCGACCTGTAAAAACTACTTTTGGGGACTTCCACAGAAAGACAACCATTTTTTTTCTCTTCAAATTTGCCGTCCGACCATTCTTAATTTTCTTGAAATGTTGGTCACTTCAAGGGCGGGGAATTCATTGGTGGTGACCAAAAAATTCCCCCCAAAAATATTTGTTTGCATAAGGCCTTCCGAAAATTTCCCAAGTTAACTGTGCAGCCTAATTTTGACGACAAATAACTCCGAGACTAAAGAGGAGATTTTGATAAACGATTTTTATTTGGATCGCGATTAGTCAAAGAACAATTTGGCAATCTCAGATTTTCAATTTGAATTTGTTTGTGTCACGTGACCTCGTGACCTACATTTCGCGCCGTGACCTTCACCTGTTGGAAACTGAAATTAAAATTTTCGTCTGATGACGATTTGAGTTCCATTGATTTACTTTCGTATACAAAAATATAAAAGGTGGGGTTTGACCTATAAAAACTACCTTTGAGCCTTGCAATGCTGACACAATACGTTGCTTGGGTACGTTACGTTGTATTGGCCTGGCAGGTCATATGGCGACCTGATGTCGGTGTAACAGACACCAACCGAGAGGTTTCGTCGTCAGGAATCACTCTGGACTTTGTTTCGAAAGTGTATGTCAAGTAGATGCAAAGTTATCGACGGACAGGTGCCCCAACAGCGTATTGTCAGCATTGCAAGACTCAAAAATAATTTGTACAGATCGAACCCCACTTTTTTCTCTTTTTTTTAATACGAAAGAACATCAATGAAGCTAAAATCGTCATCAGAGGAAAATTTTAATTTCAGTTTCCAACAGGTCAAGGTCACTGCGCAAAAGTAGGTCACGAGGTCACGTGACAAAACAAAATACACAAAAAAAATCGAAAATCCGTGATTGCCAATTTGTTCGACTATTTCTGATCCAAACAAAGAAAATGTATTAAAATCGCTTTTTTAGTCTCGGAGTTATTGGTCGTCAAAATTAGGCCTGCAGAGTGAAGTTGGGAAAATACGGAAGGCCGAATCTTGGAAATATTTTTGGGGATTTTGTTTTGGGTCACCACCAATGAATTCCCCACCCTTGACACCCCAAGTGCACAACTTTCTAGAAAATTACAAATGGTCGGACGGCAATTTGTTATTTTTGTTTTGGTTGTCTTACTGTGGAATGCCCCATTACAGTTATGGATATCGATAATATAACTAAAGAGTGATCGAAATTAATAATCCCGTGCCCAAAAAAATGTGACTCTGATGTCAAGCACATTTTTCATCCCGTCAGCTTTAACCGACTTTTATCAGATTAATAATTGCTAATTAATCGCTCGTCAAGTTACAGGGGGCCGCGCCCGGTCTTTCTATTTGAACGGTCAGTATTGAAGTAAAATAACAGCTGGACGACCGAGCTAAATGCCATGCATTAGCAGTTGGTTGGCTTAGTGACAGGCTGTTTGGTCATCCTATACATTTAGCCAACTGCTTATATGATAGGTCTGGTGCTTTGCAGCTGCACCGTGAAGTATTGACCGCTCTAACACATTACCTCTGATTGACCTGCACTGCGGCCTTTGTTCTGCTTCATGTTTTGCCACCAACTAACAAAAACACACAGCACGGCAGCAAAAAAGTCAGCAGCACCAGCCAGCGAACGATGCCAGGACAATACAAACTGCGGAAAAACCTGGCGTTTTTCAGAGTAGCGTGGTAGGAGTGTAATCAGGGATGTATGGGCCCGTCGTTCCCTGTGGGAAGCGACCCAGATCACAGCAAATGGGGAATGTTTTTCGGAGTGACGACCCAGCGCCAGCTTCGCTCGGCAACGCGAGTGCAGGCGATGCCGGGACTGATAAGAAATATATGCAAAAATAAATAACTTAGATGACTGACTGGCATTGTGAAAACAACTGCGATTAAACACCAAAATTATATCGACACCCAGTCATACTTCAGCACAACTTTCAGCTCACTCCTAGCGTTATATTTATCGATTTCAGCACCATTCCGGCATCGCTCTACTGCTGAGGAGTGGGCAAACCTGCCCTCCTGCGAACACGGTGCCTTGTTACAGTATACGGTTCAGATTTCCGCAGCTCGTTCTAGAACGTGATTGGTCATATATTCGCGCCGCCGCCACCGCCCCTCCCCGTGCCGTTCGTCCCTCCTTTGTTCAGCACAGCCGACCCGCCAGAAACAACAAACGATCGAGAGTGCGCAAAAACAAACCGCTTACAATGCGAGCGAGTAAAAACAGCAAGCGAGTCTCGCCTCACACATCCCACAAACACGCCCACAGTACCTATATTGTGGAGAGACGAATCAGGGTCCAGGGGCCATCGAGGTCATTGCCCCCCCCCCCAAGCGCCTCAAATCGGTCGAGAATTGATCGTTTCCTGATTTGGAAGCAAATCAAAGTTACTGTTCGCATAGGGGGATCCAGGACGTTTTTTTTGGGGGGGGGGGGGGGGGGGGGGGTGGCAAATCCCAAAGTCTCACAATTATGAAAACTCATCTCATCGGATTTCGCTTGCTTTGACATTGATAGCTGATTTACCCCGCACTCCGCAGGGGTCTCCAGCCGAACGCTCCCCCCCCGGACATATTCTGCCCTCCCTCGTTATCTTCCGAACCAATAGCCGCAGCCAGACGCGCAAGGTGGCAATCGAAAGCTCTGAATGAGACGCATATAAAGCATACGTGAAAAGTGAAATTGTCAAAATAATGTAAAAACATGTCAGGTCACCGTCAGGTCAAATGTCAAAAATGAGGTATGAGTTATGGGGCAATATTTACCATCCACAGCCTTAGATGCGGATATTATTGCACAAAGTGCTCTCAAAGGTATAATGGATCTCCCGCATAAGCAAAAGTAAGAGTGTAAGCAAAGGTAAAAGTCAAGATTTGGCCACAAAAGGTCACAGGTCTACGAAAGCCATTCGACACATTTTGTATAGGTTATTGTACACGTATAATTCGATAGTAGCAGCAATTTGCACAACCTGACCTCATATAATGGCCCTGAAGTGAAGTTTATGTCAAGGTCAGGTCACGGGTCAACATTTGAAATTGATTAATCTAAATAAAAAGGGCATGCTTCCAGACCAGTTTTCTCAGAAATACAGTGGCGGCATTAATTGTCTGTATCTGGTCACTATAAGCCAAAAAACATAACTTCAAAAATGACGTCATGAGTTACTTATACTTAGGGAGCCATAAGTCAGTCAAAAATAAAGATATTTCTTTGAAATTTGGTTTGTCGTCCATATCGTCCATACCTGGTCATCTAATATTTTTTTTTTATAAAATATCTTCAAAAAATGACTTTGTGAAAATTCTTCCGGGGAAAAAAAATCCCTTTTTATGCATTTGTGGGGTAAAAAAGAATATCGTAAATCCGAGATAGCCATTGAGAACAGAATGTCATTTCCTTTATTTTGATGTTTTGTATTTGCATTTGGCATCAAAATGTGATTTTCTACGATTTTTCAAACATTTATCGTTTTTCCACCAAAAATGGCATGACATGACGTCATTAAACGTCATTATCTCCCAAAGTACTACACCATTTTGATTGAAATTTTGTGACAGGACGTAGAATTGATGTACCATAAGGTACTGAAAGTTTCACGTTGATATCTATCATATTTTCTAAGTTATTGAGAAAATCCTGGAGGGGACAGATTTTGCCCCCCCCCCCCAGCGAGGCGCGGGTTAAAACAAACTTTCCTTAGTTAAAGTTGCGTATATTCTTTATCAGGAAATGTGTCAATTTTGCGCTGATTTCAGGCGATTTGGGGCGGGGCCATGCCCCCCCCCCCCTCTGGATCAGCCCATGACTGTTACCGTTGGTAAGGGAAGCTTGGCTTAAATCAGTTTTGAATCAACAAGGAAGTGAAATCCGACGAGCTTATGGGCATCGATCAGGCTTTCTGTGATTGGGGCAGACACCACCTTTCTGGTCCGTTCTGGATCGGCCATTGGGCGAAGGTAAACACGGCCAAGGCTCCTTCAGGCTTCAGATTTGCGGTGGGCTGCACTATGACACTGTAAACGGTGTAGCTGCTGATATGACGTCACATTAGATGGTTAAGGACGCAAAACTATGCTTATTATAGGATAATGGGACTGATTTACACCAGTAATCATATTCCCTCACTAGAAGCATGGCAACACCGAGGTGTATGAAGTATTCATGAACCCCGTGGAAAATCTTAAATGGATTGTCTTGCCTCGGGAAACATGCTCGGAAAACTGAATTAAATGTGAAAGTGAACTATGTTTCGTTCCCAAATCATAAATCCTTACATGTCAACATTCAAACAACACTGAGCATTTGTTTAATTATGGCAAAGGAAGGACGCCGCTTGCACAAACCGGGTTTAGCACGCGAGCCACCGTAATCCATGACTCAATGACGTATACAGAATGAGTGCTGGTGGCAACGAATTAAATACTCACTTTCTTTTTATCATTCATAAGTAGAGCGGTGGTCAGTCAGGGGCGGTAGAGCGATGAAACGGCAGGGCGGTTAGAGCGGCAGGGCGGTTAGAGCGACAGGGCGGTTAGAGCGGCAGGGCGGTTAGAGCGGCAGGGCGGTTAGAGCGGCAGGGCGGTTAGAGCGGCAGGGCGGTTAGAGCGGCAGGGCGGTTAGAGCGGCAGGGCGGTTAGAGCGGCAGGGCGGTTAGAGCGGCAGGGCGGTTAGAGCGGCAGGGCGGTAAGAGCGGCAGGGTGGTTAGAGCGGCAGGGCGGTTAGAGCGGCAGGGCGGTTAGAGCGGCAGGGCGGTAAGAGCGGCAGGGCGGTAAGAGCGGCAGGGCGGTTAGAGCGGCAGGGCGGTTAGAGCGGCAGGGCGGTTAGAGCGGCAGGGCGGTTAGAGCGGCAGGGCGGTAAGAGCGGCAGGGCGGTTAGAGCGGCAGGGCGGTTAGAGCGGCAGGGCGGTTAGAGCGGCAGGGCGGTTAGAGCGGCAGGGCGGTTAGAGCGGCAGGGCGGTTAGAGCGACAGGGCGGTTAGAGCGGCAGGGCGGTTAGAGCGGCAGGGCGGTTAGAGCGGCAGGGCGGTAAGAGCGGCAGGGCGGTTAGAGCGGCAGGGCGGTAAGAGCGGCAGGGCGGTTAGAGCGGCAGGGCGGTTAGAGCGGCAGGGCGGTTAGAGCGACAGGGGTCTTAGAGCGGCAGGGCGGTAAGAGCGGCAGGGCGGTAAGAGCGGCAGGGCGGTAAGAGCGGCAGGGCGGTAAGAACGGCCGGGCGGTTAGAGCGGCCGGGCGGTTAGAGCGGCAGGGCGGTTAGAGCGGCAGGGCGGTTAGAGCGGCAGGGCGGTAAGAGCGGCCGGGCGGTTAGATCGTCAGGGCGGTTAGAGCGGCAGGGCGGTTAGAGCGGCAGGGCGGTAAGAGCGGCAGGGTGGTTAGAGCGGCAGGGCGGTTAGAGCGGCAGGGCGGTTAGAGCGGCAGGGCGGTTAGAGCGGCAGGGCGGTTAGAGCGGCAGGGCGGTTAGAGCGGCAGGGCGGTAAGAGCGGCAGGGTGGTTAGAGCGGCAGGGCGGTTAGAGCGGCAGGGCGGTTAGAGCGGCAGGGCGGTTAGAGCGGCAGGGCGGTAAGAGCGGCAGGGCGGTAAGAGCGGCAGGGCGGTTAGAGCGGCAGGGCGGTTAGAGCGGCAGGGCGGTTAGAGCGGCAGGGCGGTTAGAGCGGCAGGGCGGTAAGAGCGGCAGGGCGGTTAGAGCGGCAGGGCGGTTAGAGCGGCAGGGCGGTTAGAGCGGCAGGGCGGTTAGAGCGGCAGGGCGGTTAGAGCGGCAGGGCGGTTAGAGCGACAGGGCGGTTAAAGCGGCAGGGCGGTAAGAGCGGCAGGGCGGTTAGAGCGGCAGGGCGGTAAGAGCGGCAGGGCGGTTAGAGCGGCAGGGCGGTTAGAGCGGCAGGGCGGTTAGAGCGACAGGGGTCTTAGAGCGGCAGGGCGGTAAGAGCGGCAGGGCGGTAAGAGCGGCAGGGCGGTAAGAACGGCCGGGCGGTTAGAGCGGCCGGGCGGTTAGAGCGGCAGGGCGGTTAGAGCGGCCGGGCGGTTAGAGCGGCAGGGCGGTAAGAGCGGTAGGGCGCTTAAAGCGACAGGGTGTGGGCGATGTGGGCGGTGTGGCGGTGTGGGCGGCGTGGTCGGTGTGGGCGGTGTGGGCGGTGTTGGCGGTGTGGCGGTGGTGATCTGTGGCGGTGTGGGCGGTGTGGGCGGTGGTGATCTGTGGCGGTGTGGGCGGTGTGGCGGTGTGGGCGGCGTGGGCGGTGTGGTTGGTGTTGGCGGTGTGGGCGGTGTGGGCGGTGTGGGCGGTGTGAGCGGTGTTGGCGGTGTGGGTGGTGTTGGCGGTGTGGGTGGTGTTGGCGGTGTTGGCCGTGTGGTTGGTGTTGGCGGTGTGGGCGGTGTGGGCGGTGTGGGCGGTGTGGGTGGTGTGGGCGGTGTGAGCGGTGTTGGCGGTGTGGGCGGTGGTGATCTGTGGCGGTGTGGGCGGTGTGGGCGGTGATGATCTGTGGCGGTGTGGCGGTGTGGCGGTGACCAGTAACCAACGTGTCCCGTTGTCATGGTCAGAACGTCTGCCAACCGGCCGACAAGTAGCCGCAACACCATCCAAAGTCAAGGCCACTGCCATCATCATCTGGGGACCTTGGCACGGCCGGGAGGGGGGGGGGGGGGGTGAGACCGGAATCATGCATGCACGAGCTTCTCATAGCCTCCCTGAAGGTCGCGGTTGGAAGCCTTGCTGGGACCGCGTCGCAGTTCCTCTCACAAGTCACCTGTCACTCACTTGAATCCCCACAATCCACTGCGGTGGAACTCCGCCGAGTCTGTCGGTGTAGCTGGTATGCCACCGGTTCAGATGGTCCAGCAGCGACACAGACCCGCTCCCAAAGCCACAGAGCCAGGCCCATTAGGGAAACATGGGCCGCTTCACCAACTACGTGTCGAGATCACGTGGTGATCCGATGGATCGTGTCGCAGACGACCAGCGCGATGTTTCGTGGCTCGAGAAGCACCCACCATTTGACGGTTACGATCTCCAGACGCAACCAGGGCGCCGATATAAAACTCTCAGGCTCAGTGGTATGATTAACTACGTTGAACTATATAAACTACGTAAACTAGGTTAACTACCTTAAACTAGGTTAACTACGTTGAACTAGGTTAACTACGTACACTACGCCTAAGTTAAGTACATATAATTACGTTTAACTACACAAGCAATGTAAAAGTACAAACGTTTAATTACGTACACACGTATAAATTATGTTTAATTACGTAAAAAGTACGTTTATCTACGTACACAACGTACCACTAAGCACGTGCAACTACATAAACTACGCCAAAAACGCATTTCACTAAGTAAAAGGAGTCAACGAGCGAGTTCCCTCTCACACTAATGCTCATCTTGCACGACGTACTGGCTCACAGCCATAGGCATTGTGTCCAATTGCCGGAACTGACCGGAACCCGAGCCAGCTATCCAACAGGCACGTGACCCCCTCGTCTCATATTCCCTCGTCAGCCATGCCCCAGCACGCCCCCCCCCCTAATGGGCTATCACTAACAGGGCTCGGATACGAAACACCGTTTGTATTCTCTGCTTGCAGACCCGGCTGTCGAAAACACCGGGGCTCAAATGTTGCCCACTCAGACAATGGTTGGCCCTCGGAACGACGACCAGAAACGGTAATGGTAACAAAGGCGGATGTCGCTTTGCTATGGAAAACACTAAGCTACGAGACTATGCGATACACTAAACGGCAGCTGTTTTGAATGAGATATGACAACCGGTTCGACGCGTCCGTATGTCACTTCGGACATCAATGCACAAACAGAAACAGCGCCTCTCTGTTCAGGAAGAGACGCGCGTGGAGCAATGGCTACACCTGGAGCATTGCGACTGAGCGAGCTGTGAATCAACAAACCGTGAAAACAATCACTTCCTCTGAAAACTCGCCACCAGTCACACACAGGCACTATTCGCATGGGATCACACCACAAAATGTACATAGTCGCTGGGATAACTGGAACCGGGTACCATGCAGCACTCGCTGATGCGACATATACCTTAAATCAATATCAAAACACCGAGTCAACCTCACAAGCTTGACCGCGGCAGCTCCTGGAGTCGAGCTCGCAGCACGCCAAGATAATAAGCTATCAAATTGTCAACGAGAATACTGAGCTGGCGCTGCGGGCATCGTCTCGTTTTTACTCACATTCGCTCGACGCAACAAGCAGAGCACCGCAACACACACACACCTCTGCACTGGCGGATCCAGGGGGCGGCAGGGGCTAAAGCCCCCCTCATTCCAAGCTCGACAGGGGCGGCAATAGAAATTAGCCCCCCCCCAAAAAAACGCTGAAACTGGCGATGAAAAATGGGTACTGCCTGCGAAAAAAAAAATATTGCAATTTTTTTCTCGCCTCGTTTGTTTCCTTCATTTGGTAGCTTTTTGGTAGCAGTAGGGATAGGGAAAGTGGCGCGTCTGACGCTATTTTGGAGTGATTCACAACCAACGTAAGTTATAATTTTACACGCAGTGTCGCAGCCTTTGGTCTCCTGCTGTCTGCTGGAGCGCGTGAGTGAACTTCCTTGTATAGGTACCTATGTTGTGTGGAATACGTCTACTAGTATTAAGTTAAGTAGGGTAATTAGGTTCAGTTTGAAAAAAATCCCAATGTTCTTCTTTGTGTAGCTATGGATTGATTTCCAGATATGTACCGAGCAGGTATGAAATAAATGATTATTATTATCATTTCTGGTGGTAGCGTAGCCCTATCATTTTTGCAGAAATAATAATGGGACAGTGGTGGATTTCTGAATCCGGAATTTGGGTCATTATGTGCCTGTCACCTATAAGACATGCAAACATGCCATATGGAGGCTTATAAATTATGCATAACCTTACCTTACCTAACCAAAGTTGGAATTTACTATAAAAGCTGAGGGCCTGTAATAAAGGAAAAGGGCATCAAATAGAAAATAAAAAAGGAGATGCTGACTGACAAGGTTCTTGTAAGCCTAAATGTAACCCTAGCAGAGTAAAAATATGTTTTTCAAGGTTTGGTTCCTATAGGAAAGGGACAAAGTGTGGTGCGGCTCTGCATTACCACAGGGCTCAAACATGTACTTGGGGCAGCAAAAATGCAGCCTGAAATGGGGCAGCTTGCTTCTCCGCAGTGAGCATGAGCAGTGATTTGGTTGAATCATACCTCTCTTTATCATACTATAGCTGCTGACCCCAAATCATGCAGCTCGTTATTTTTTTTCTCGTTCGTGTTTCCTCTATTTTGAAGAATTTTGGTAGCAGGAGGGAAAGTGGCGCGTGCATATTTGGAAATGTCGAATACAAAATCCAGACCCATCATACTTAAGTAGCCATAAGTCAGCCCAAACTAAAGATATTGCTTTGAAATTCGGTGTCGGTATTGTCTATACTTCGTTCTCCAATATATATTCCGGTTTTGGTAGCAGTAGGGATAGAGAAAGTGGCGCGAAAGTAGCAGTTTTTGAACATGTTTGGAAATTTTGATTTGGTGGATTTTTTTCTTCTCTTTCTCCAATTTGTTTTTCTTCATAAAATTATATAAAATATCAAATCATATGAAAATGCCGGAATATATATTGGAGAACCAAGTATGGACGATGCCAACACCAAATGTCAAAGTAATATCTTGAGCGTTGACTGACTTAGGACTCCCTAAGCAGTGGCGTACACAGAAATTCACAAAGAACCAGGTCATTGCCTTGAGGGGCGCCACCCGATCGACAGGGCCGCCACCAATATTGGCGAAATTTGCCAGGGGGGGGGGGGCGCCTCTCCTTTCGCACTGTGCGGAAGGAGAGTCACTGGCCGGAGGGGCACCGTCACTCGCCAAAGAGGGGCAGTCACTAGTCGGAGGGGCGCCGTCACTCGCCGGAGGGGCGCCGTCACTAGCCGGAGAGGCGCCGTCACTCGCCGGAGGGGCGTGGTCACTGGCCGGAGGGCCGCTGTCACGGGCCGGAGAGGCGCCGTCTATGGCAGGGGACGCCCTCACTGGCCGGGGGCGCCGTCACTGGCCACAAAAAAGTCGTCACTGGCCGGGGGAGCGTCCTCACTGGCCGGAGTGGTGCCGTCACTGGCCAGAGGGGCGTCGTGACTGATCGGAGGGGCGCCAGCTTTGCATGGGCACCTCGGATCCAAAGGACCAGGTCATGACCTGCATGACCTGATAGTTGATACTCGGTACGCCGCTGTCCCTAAGTATGATGGGCCTTGACTTTATATTCGACATTTCCCAATATGCGTGGCCGGTCTGGCGCTATTTGCGATCTGGAGCGATTCCTGCAACCAACGTAAGTTCAAAAACGTCGCGTTTTGGCGCCAAAGTTTATAGCGCTGAATAGCGTGCGTGGAACGCATTTCGACAGTATTTGAGGAATTGTGACTCGGACTTGGGTATCATTGTTTTCCTTTTCCCTGTAAACATGTAGCCAAATAAAATTCACACTTTGTGAATTTGTAGGTAAAGTTAATATTTTTCATTGTCATGGTTATTTTAAATTACTATAGCTTGGGATAGCTACTTTGGCCTCAGGTCATATCCAGACTCAAGTAATTTCAGGTACCAATTTTAAATCTGACACCCATCTTGCACCATGCTTAGGTACTTATCCCGGTGCATTGTATGGGTGCTATGAGTAGAGGTCTCACAATTTTTAGCATTTCCAACTAGTCAAGATCAGACTCAGCATGAACTCAGCTACAAAACAAAATGTTTGAAAGCGACAGAAGAGGTAAAATTGGGTTTGTCTGGTTTTTACCACTGGCGAATCCAGAGGAGTGGGGGCATTAGGGGCACCCCCCCCCCCCCCACACACACACACAGGAGCATGGCGGGAATTCAATACAAGGATGTCCCCCACCCCGCGTGTTCCTGCATTGGCTGTAAGAAGTGATAATTAGGAAGAAAAAAAATCCCCCGGTCAATGACTCTCTTTGAGAACCCGACACCACTACCTCCCCCCCCCCCGCTCAACGATTTTTCGTGTTGACGACCCGACTCCACCCCCCGTCCCCCCCCCCCCCCGGTCAACAACTTTCGCTGCTGAAGCGGAGCGAAATTTTAGCCCCCCCATTCTCGGACCCTAGATCCGCCAGTGCACCTCTGGCGGTTGGCCTGAAATATTACAACTTTGCAGACACAGCATTCGCAGCAGCTTCGTAACACCTCTCAAAGTTGACCACCTTAACCAACAGACTTCAGCCGCTTAAACTTCAGTGCATTGTCTGCCAGTCAGTCTTGACTCACTTCTTTCCTACATCGACTTCGATTGTCCTGCCCTGGTCTTGACCTCCCTGCCTTGGCATCGACTTCAGTTCACTTCGCCTTCAGTCGGCTTTGACTCGCTTGTTCCCCTTTCCGAGGATCTTCATCATGTCCTTGGACATGTAGTACGGCCTCTCCTCGGACCCATCGTTCCTCTCCAGGTCCTCCAGGAAGCAGAGGAACAGCGTGTCCACTGCCATGTTGTACACACTGAAGAAGAGACTGCTGATGAAGAAGCATCCCACGGCGATCGTCACCACTGGCAGCCAGCTGTAGTGCGTCTCGGGAACGAACTTATCCAGTCCCTTGATCGGAATCCTGTGGTCGAGGAAATAGAAGGACGCCACTGTGATTCCGATCGTGATGAGCGCCTTTCCGAGGAACAGCAGGAAGTCGCACACGGCGTCCACGGCTATCACGCGCAGCACGTTTCGCAGGATGAGCATGAAGGCGTCCTTGGCCGACTTGCAGAAGTTGGTGCCGTACGTGGCCGTCATGATGTAGGCGTTGCGGTTGAGGAAGCGCATGAACTTCTCCAGACACCACATGCAGCAGCGGCAGCAGCAGAGGATCCCTCTCGCCACTTGACTGCCTGGCTTACTCTTACACTTCTTGTAGATGTACTCCAGCGTGACCCTTATCATACGAATGATGGCGATGATCAAGGAGCCAAACGCCAGCGTGCCGATGTGGTAGCGCAGCACGCGGCTCATGCTGGAAGACAGCGGCGTGGGCGGCAGGTTCTTGGACCTGTCGAACGTCCAGTACCAGGAAGAGAAGGCGCCGGCCAGCACCATCTCGCCCATCGCAGACAGGAAGAACAGCGACCAGAACATGGCGAAGATGTTGTACGCGTGCAGGTACGGTATAATCTGAGGAATAGATGGACAGGTATGGGTCAGCTGATGGCCATATGCTACATTTGTCATATGTGACCCAGCGTATGCCACTAAATAACGTCCGTGGCGTTGCTAGAAAGGTAGCGTGCAATGACCAATCCAGAGTTCCGTGAAATGGTCGATATGGGATAAGATTATAGATCTTATTTACCACGAATAATAATAATAATATTCACCTACAGAAATCGCCACCAGTCATAGCGAAAAAACAGCACACCTCTATAATTTGAATATTATATGTAATGAAACGTATGTGTAATATTAACTAGAACAACTTGCACCGAGCGTTCCATCGTACTGACTCACTGACGAGTGGTGGAGGGGTGATACATAATTTACCACCCGGCCTGAGGAAGTCAATACGATGCAACGTTCGGTACAAACGGTGTAATCTCTTTACGTTATTCATAAACCAACGCATCAACCAGGCGAGAGGGGAAGTTGAAAGAAAATCGAAATTAACCCCACACAACTATGATGCGTCATGTCTGGGGGAAATTTAGTTCATATCCACTCTACGCTAGCATATGATTCGATACGCTCAGCGGTAGTTTATGTTGCCGACTCCAAAACAACAACATGACGCACAATAACAAATTTATAACATTTACCTCACGATTGCGTAAACTTTTGAATATATCTTGTGAAAGCAGCACGCAGATGATATTCCTTTCACAAAATGTTTGCTGTCAAGCGTACTCGTATACGTATTTGATACTTAAACAAACACCTTCAGTACACCGCTTTTTTACGGTACAATTTCCTTTTAATTTCGGTGCATCAACACGAATCAGAACACGCACGTCGCTACCAAGCATCCCCCTCCCCATGTCGTACTCACCTGGAACTTCTCATACTGGACGAAGCGACACTCCGCTTGGGGGCACTGCACCTGGCACGTCTTCTCAAAAGTGTCCGGTTCGCACGTGCCATTGAAGCTGTAGCCCCGGCAGATGTCTTTACAGATCGCCGGCAGCGAAGAGACCAGGTACCTCGCCTTCCCCATCGAAGCGATGTAGAGCGCTAGTGTGATGAAGAGCGCTACAGTCGCGAGCTGAAGCAGCCACGGCAGTAGTGGGAAGGCCAGCGTCGATAGGGTCGAAGTCACCGCCCGACTCGCTTGGTCAATCACCTCTATCGCCACGCGAAGTCTCTTGCAGAGGATCAAAAACACGAGCAGCAGGACCACGCCAACCACACAGAGGATCACGAAGAAGATCATCCACGTCTGTCGCAGCTCCAGGAACGAGTCGAAGCCCTTGGTGAACGCATCCAGCGGGTTGATCTTCTCCTCCGCTCCAGGCACATCTGCCAGCCTCTTCCAGCGCAAAAACGTGTACACACACCCGCAAACCACGGCGGCCAGCGAGCCGAGCAGGGACGTCCAGACCATGAGGCCAGCTATGAAGCGCATCAGCAGGATCCAGACCAGCGAGACGACCATGCAGGCGACCAGGGCCAGCACGATCACCCACCACGACTCGCGGTAGTCCCTGAACGCCTCCATGCCTGGAACGGAAGAGATGTGATGGGTCAGTTGGGTACCAGTGAACGACTTAATGCATGCGACGAGCAGGTATAGGGCACTCATACTGCGTCACGACGTGGTAGGTCAGCGAACAGTAGTTTTTTTGGGGGTGATTTCAGAAAACAAATTGGCCAAGGATGATGCTGGTTTTAACACGCGCCCTGGAGAGCCTCTGATAATTACACGCCCTGGAGGGGGAGGGGGCGGATTTCGCCCCCCCCCCTATGATCTCGAAAACCACGCAACTTAGCGACAAGTGGAAAACGACGTTATATATTGCAAATCAGCTATCAATGCATAAAAGCAAGCGAAATCGGACGAGTTTTCAGAATTGTGTGAGACTTTTGGGGATTTGGCCCCCCCAAACCACCCGTGCTCCCCTCCAAACCACCGTTCTGGATCCGCCAGTGGGTGGATCTGGTGAAAATGTGTCAAATTTAGCCATTTCCTATGGATTTATACGTGTTTTTATTTTGTTCCCCGTCGACTTATAATGGGGAGGTCACGAAATAGACCTGACCTTAGGTCACCGATATAAAACAAAAATCGAGATATACGAATTGTAGGTACTTGTCACCTGATGGCATCATGTGAGTTTCAAACCGTTTGGTCAATCACTTTGCCTGTGGCACTACCGCAAACTTTTAGGAGGTGGAGTCACTTGACTTGACCTGGTGACCTGACCTGAGATGACCCGAGGTAACACAAAATTAACACCGTGTGGGTAATTGATGCCCCAACAGCTGTGCCAGATTTCGCGGCACTGCGCGCCACCGTTGAAACTCCGGTGACAAGGTCCTTGTTATTAGACAGAATCGAGTGAACGTGTAAAAAGTGTTTTGGGGGGGGGGCGCCCCCTCCCCCCGCTCCAAAGTTGTGGGGGCGAGTTGCCCCCATTGCCCCTACGGTTCCCACGCCCCTGCATGTAACACCTCGGTAGAGCAATTCATTGATGCATATAAAAGAGGAATTAATTTGACGATTTGACGATGTGACAACTTATTGTCGGCCGTCAAAAATCTGTATAGGTTATACACATTCAGAACACCTTGAACCATTATCCTACAAGTGTAAATACAATATTTCAAGAACATCTAGATGAGAGAGATAGGGGAGAGCCGAGTTATGTGCGGTTTTCCTGGTCCATATCGCGCGTTTCGGGAGGCGCGTGACGTCCCGGTCGACCCGATGCATCCGGTACTGAACCGTGGTGAGGGGGATATGACGCCCTCACTGATAAGATGTTTGCACGTTTCGGGGGGTTGGCTGTCGACACATAATACGATGTGTCGATATATGTCCCCCCGCACCACCACGCCGGCCCAGCACCGAGTGCATAGGGTCGCTTGGGACGTGCGCGCCGCCCGAAACTCGCGATATGGGTTAGGAAAAACGCACATAACTCGGCTCTACCCAATCTTGCCCATCTAGATGTTCTTGAAACATTTTATTCACATTTATAGGTTCATATTTTAAGGTATTCTTAATATGTGCAACATATACACATTTTGGTCTTTGTACATGCATTAATTCATTGCTCTACCCAGGTGTTCTATGCATCAACAGGTATAAAATAAATATGGCGTGGCATCAAAAGAGTGTTCAATGTGCATAGATACTGAAACCATCCATAATTATCCCAATATCATCATATTCGGCTGAGATACCGGCTACCAAACTTAAGCGTTTTCCTATCGCCAAAATGCAAAAATAGTCGACCCGGCAACGCAATACTTTGTGCTTTAACCCGCGCACTGCAGGGGCTTTGCCCTGAACACGAACTGCAGGGGCGGGGGAGGGGGGTGATTTCCGCCCCCCCAGTATTGTTTTAGGTCAGGTAAAATTGAGGTCACCAGAGGTCATCAAAGGTCAACTTTGCCAGTTTTTCCTGTTTTAGGACATCGCTCCAGAAATTCCCATATATCTCAGAAACTATGCTAGTTAGAAACAAACGGAAAAAAGGCCGGTCTTTGTAGTATGCCACAAGCAGCGCTTTTCGGTCATATTTCTGCCTGCGAAGGCCGGTCTAAAATGATCGAATTATGAGACCTAAGGCCCGGTCTCCTCGATAGGGATTTCGGCTCTTCTCGCCATTTATTTCATACATTTTCATTTAGCTAAACTTTGGCCTAAAAGTGGAGGCCATGCTCACCGCCTCGTATCCAACAGTTACACCTATCTCAGCTTAGAGGCAAGGTACTTTAACCAACCATTGACTGGGGGGGGGGGGGGTGGGAGGGAGGGGGGAGCGTTTAACGCCCCCTGATGAATTTTCGCAATAGCTAAAAAATACAATAGCGCTATCAACGTGAAACTTCGGGTACCTCCTTTTAAATCACGTTGACGTCTTCTACGAGAAAATGGAGCATTTTCGTCGATAAAAAAATCGAGTTATATCGAATTTAGTGACGTCACTACACACGAGTTTTACACCAAAATCATCTAAAATGTAACAGACCGTACACAAGCTATATTTTGAGAAAAATGCAATCAGAAAAAGTCAAAAGATAGCAAATGGCAAGGGCTACAACATGGCTATCTCGGAATTGGGAAATTTTGGTTTTTGACCCAATTTGAAGAAAAAAATGGAGGAAATAAAGTATGGGTAAATCATGACGTCATATTCCATTTTTTTTTGTTGTTACCAGATACATACAAATAAATGGCACCACTGTATTTCTGAGACATCCGCTAGAAACATTCCTTTTATTGTTATTGGTCTAGAAAATTGGTCTGGTCTAGAAACATTCCTTTTGTATTTATATTTATCAATTAAAAATGTTGTCCTTCAGTGACCTGAACTTGACCTGAACTTGACATTAACTTCACGTAAATGAAGTCAGGTGGTAAAATGACTAACCCTATCGAGTTCTATGTGGAAAATAACCCATAAAACATGTATTGTATGACTTGTGTATATATTTTTAGCATAGTGACATTTTGTGACCTGACCTTGACCTTGGCCAACAGTCTCACTTGAGCTCATGCGGGATGTGTATCATACATTTGGCAGCACTCTGGGTGATCATGGTCGTAATCGAAGGCTTTGGATGGAAAGTATGGCCCATAAACTCAAATACGTCTATTTTGATCTTTGCCCTGACCGTGACCTGACATTTGATCTCACTTTCACATTTGTTTAGTATGCTTTAGATTCGTCTCACTGAGAGCTTTCGATTGCCGCCTCGCGCGTCTCGCTGCGATCATTGGTTCGGAAGATAACTAGGGGGGGGGGGGGGGGGGGGGGGGTAACGCCCGCCCCCCGTCAATGGCGCTCTGCTGAGACCCCAGTCAATGCCAGGTTAATAGAGGTAGGGGCGTAAGGACTCTGTCACGTGACTTCCTCACAGCACGTCACGTGCAACCGATCGCCGGGATCCTCCAGTTTGGTTGGGACTAATGAATCGCAGTCAGCTGATACTCACATTGCTTTAACCCGCGCGGCGCTGGGGTCTCCAGCCGAACGCGCGGCGCTGGGGGGGGGGAAATTTACCCCCTCGTATCTTCCGAACCAATAACCACAGCGAGACGCGCAATGCGGCGATCGCAAGCTCTCAACGAGAAGAATCGAATGCATACTCGAAATTCTTAAAATAAGGTCACATGTCAGGTCACGGTCAGGTCAAATGTAAAATGTAAGTATTTGGGCTATACTTTCCATCCAAAGCCTTATATTGCAACTATTATCTCACAAAGTGCTCCAGAGTGTATAATGCATTTCCCGCATAAGTAAAAGTGAAATTGTAAGCAAAGGTCAAGGTCAAGGTCAGGTCACACAAGGTCACAGGTCTACGAAAGCCATGCGACACATGTTGTATGGGTTATTTTACACGTATAATTCGATAGAAGCAGCCATTTTCACAGCCTGACACCATATAATCGTCCTCAGGTCAAGGTCAGGTCACAATAAGGTCAAAATTTGAAATTGATTAATCTAAATAAACATTGCATGTTTATAGACTAGTTTTGTCTTCGAAATACAGAGGTGGCATTTATTTGTCTGTATCTGGTCAGTAAAAGCCAAAAACGCAATTTAAAAAAATGACGTCATGAGTTACTTGTTCTTAGAGAGCCATAAGTCAGTCAAAAATAAAGAAATTGCTTTGAAATTTGGTTTGAACATCGTTCATACTCGGTTCTCTAATATATCTTCCGTTTTTTTGAAAATCTTCAAACAAAAAAACTTTTGTGGAAATTCTTCCCCAAAAATCAGTTTTTTGCATTTTTGGGGGTCAAAAACCCAAAAGTTTGAAAATCTGAGATCGCCATGTCAATGACAATGCTATTTCCATTCTTTCGACGCCTTTTATTTGCAATTTGCAGTAACACGCTATTTTCTACGATTTTTCAAACATTTAACGTTTTTTCACCAAAAATGACATGGCATGACGTCACTAAAATGTCATTATCTGCCAAAAAATTTCACGAATTTAAAAAAAAAATGGCAGAAGACGTAGAATTGATGCACCATAAGCTACCGTAAGTTTCACTTTGATATCTGTCATAGTTGTCAAGTTATGGAGAAAATCCGGGAGGGGGGGGGGGGGGGGTAAAATTTACCCCCCAGCGCCGCGCGGGTTAACATGGAGATTTTGCAGACGTTTTTAAGCAAACAATATTTAGGTACTAAATGACTTCGCGGGTGGAATCATGACCAGGGTATGGATAGAAGATAGAACAAGGTATTTTTTTTTATCACGCGGCGGTAGCTTTTCCCGCCTTATAATTTTCACCAGATGGTTTCAATCACAGCCGACAAATCGCACGCGTTCGGATAGAGCGGTTATGGAGGTGGTATCAGTGGCGGCGGATGACATTTTCGAATGTGGGGGGGGGGGAAACAAACCCAGGAGCCCTTCGGCCAAAGGACCCCCCCCCCCCCCTCCCACGGTCAAAGCCCCCCCCCCCCCCAAAAAAAAAAAAATACGGCGCAAAATGGTATCTCCTCGGATTTAGGCCAAGTTATCATTTGCAGGGCCCCTAAATGGTCGCACAAACACGTCGGCCAGGCCCATGTTGAAGTCCCAGGCCTTCCGAGGGCCCCTCATGCCTACCGAGGGACCCATCGGGCCTACCGAGGGTCCCATCAGGCATACCGATGGCCCCCTCAGCCTACCGAGGGCCCCCTCAGGCCGACTGAGAGCCTTCTGTCGGCCTTAGGGCTTAGAGGACTCCTCTTACAAGTTTATGTGGGGGGGGGGGGGAATCATGTGTCCCTCCCCCCTTATCCGCCACTCTTGGGTGGTATGAACCGGTGTCGCAATAGGACCTTCAATGGGCGTCATATTATTTGTTGATTATTTGCATCTAAAGCGGTCTGAGACTCAGGGGCGCAGCCAGGGACTCGTCTAACATGGTAACTGGGGAGGGGGGGGGGGGGGGCAAACACCCAGTCACGGCTCCAGCAGCCAGCCCCCCACCCTTCCCCCAGTCAAAGCAGAGCTTGTAGGAATAGAGATTAGATCCTCCATCAGGATCTGTTTGGCTGCAGCGATCTTTAAAATGCATTATTAATTACCGTTAGGATTGTTGATTTGGTCGCCAGGTAGAAATTACACAACTTAAGTTTATGCTTGTTTCTGAAAAGCTACGTGATTTAAAATGAAATGGCATCTGGTCATGGGCGTCGGAGGCGGGGACGGGGGACGGGGGGACACGTCCCCCTCAACATTTTCAGATTTTAACATTACGCCTATGGGCGTTGCATGGAAAGAATCTTCTTCAAAATGCCTCTGCCCCCCCCCCCCCCCACACACACACACTTTCAGAAGGTGGCGACGCCCTTGCATCTGGTTAAATTCTCCGTTTCATGTGCTTTAATTTGCGTGCGATAAATATGCAGCTTATGCTTATGTTGAACCTCCAGATTAAAAAGAAATGTGTCAACCGAGCCGCCCAAGACTACCTCAAGTAACTTTGACCGCCTGCACTATTGCCATCTGACGTCACGACCAATCGGGAGAGCAGAATTTAAAATTACGTAAATATACTTAATTATTCTAAAAACGAATAATCCGGAAGAATGTATAGTGAAGTGACAATCTATAAAATATGTTTTATTTATTTTATTTTCATCAAACACATACAAGTAGTGGGTTAGGTAACCTGCAACTAGTCCATTATTACCGAGCGGGCGCGAAGCGCCCGTGAGGTTTCTCGTCAACTTACTAGACAAATTTACATTTGACCCGACCCGGCCATACAGACGCTTTTCGGAAGCTAATAACTTTGCAACCACTGCTCCGATTGAGATTGGGTCTTCACTATTGGATATGTCCATCAAATCTATTTTGTTTTTGGTATGGTGCGTTGTGATAGAGGTGGTACCACAGCGCGTGGCAGGCACAACGCGAACGTCGAAATGAACAAAAAAAACTTGCTAAAATTATTCTTGATAAAAAATGGCGGTATTATTCTAAGCATTTATTTATACGCTGCAGCATGCAGCGCTCAGGACGCACTCCCTTTTGGCGGATTTGGAAAGGAGATCATGAACAATTTAATACAACTTAATTTCTATGTCGGCATGCATTGCGGCCTGGCAAATTTTCTGGAGGACTAAAATGACTGTGTTACTACCACGTGTGCTCCCTTACCGTTTCATATTTCAAACCTGTTTTAGCTTTACCAGAGCGCGCTCGCTCGGTCATCGCCCCAAAAAGGCGTTTTACTGGTTTATTTAATTTATCAGAAATGGCGGTAGCTAATGCGCCACTTTACTAGACAAACCCGGGTCTCCAATCAGATTCCTCCATTTGGTCACATGACCTCTTGCCACCCACCTGCTTAGTACTTAGAGGGATACCCGAGGCCAAGGCTATAGAA
This sequence comes from Chirona hameri, assembly GCA_036785665.1. Lineage (NCBI taxonomy): Eukaryota > Metazoa > Arthropoda > Thecostraca > Balanomorpha > Balanidae > Chirona > Chirona hameri. Next base: position 86,525 of record JAXIVJ010001677.1, read on the forward strand.
CAGGTTGTCTCGTTCCTACGTCAGCATTTCCTCACTAGATTCTAGGTTTTATAGCACATGTTTTTAGTTTACTCCCAGTGCATCAAAATGTATCAATTATATTCTTACAAAAACAGACAAATGCTGGCGTACTGAATTCAAAAAGTGAAATAATACAAAACTAAATTTCGATTTGATTTGAATTGTTTCAAAATAGGCAGACATTTAATATTTCAAACATTATAGTTCATACTAAGAAATCAACCATGTTTGCCAGTTGTTGAATTAGTTGAGTCGCGGTGGTTGCCGTGGAAAAAAGCCTGCATGGCACCTCCGCTTTGATTGGCCGCTGATTGGCGGTATTGACGCACCGTCAATAAAGGCGAAATATGACGCTTATTACCGTCCGATAAGCTGAAAATGACCCCTATTGGAAGCCGTGCAGGGTTCCATAAAACAATTTCTTGGGCACAAATTTGACTCCATTTTGCCAAAACAACCCCAGATATGAACAGGCAAGGCCTTTGGCATCACAGTTATGTATCATCTGCTAAACGAACTATTTTAGAAATACTTGAAATTGCGACCCGAATACCACCTATTTTCCCGTAGCCCAACATTCTAAAGCCGGATCGCTGTACGTGGTGACGTCACTGCTCAAGTGTTGCCCGGCAAATTGACTGGGGCTGCCCGAGGCTCCTGTCCCCTCCCCTCCCCTCCCCGACTCCGGGGAGGGCCTTGGATAAGGACGGCGTTTAAAAGCAATCGTCTTTGTGATACTGCGGACTATCTGCGCTGCGTCATGAGCGCAGTCCATTGATACCGAGTGCATTCGGCTCTAACAGCAGTGATCAAACTACAGTGCCGGAAGCTCGGGCACCATTGCACCGAAACACAAACATGCGGCTGGCACGGGTTCAAGGTGAAACCAATCCTCCTCGTTGAAGACGCTAACGTTGGCCGCCCACAGATGGTCTCGCTGCAGCAAATTACACCGCCTACGTGTGTTTGGAGCTGCAGAAAATTACACCGCCTACGTGTGTTTGGAGCCGCAGAAAATAACCGCCTACGTGTGTTTGAAGCTCAGCGAACCAGGAAACGAGGATGCATGCGAAACTGCAGCTGGGTTTACTGTAAACATATGGTGACAAGTACAAACATATGGTGACATGTCGGTCCAGGGTACGATACTTGGTTCGCAGTGAGATGCCTGCCCGTCTGCCTGCCCGCTGTCTGTCTGTCTGTCTGTCTGTCTGTCTGTCTGTCTGTCTGTCTGTCTGTCTGTCTGTCTGTCTGTCTGTCTGTCTGTCTGTCTGTCTGTCTGTCTGTCTGTCTGTCTGTCTGTCTGTCTGTCTGTCTGTCTGTCTGTCTGTCTGTCTGTATGTCTGTCTGTCTGTCTGTCTGTCTGTCTGTCTGTCTGTATGTATGTCTGTATGTCTGTATGTCTGTATGTCTGTATGTCTGTATGTCTGTATGTCTGTATGTCTGTATGTCTGTATGTCTGTATGTCTGTATGTCTGTATGTCTGTATGTCTGTATGTCTGTATGTCTGTATGTCTGTATGTCTGTATGTCTGTATGTCTGTCTGTCTGTCTGTCTGTCTGTCTGTCTGTCTGTCTGTCTGTCTGTCTGTCTGTCTGTCTGTCTGTCTGTCTGTCTGTCTGTCTGTCTGTCTGTCTGTCTGTCTGTCTGTCTGTCTGTCTGTCTGTCTGTCTGTCTGTCTGTCTGTCTGTCTGTCTGTCTGTCTGTCTCTGTCTGTCTGTCTGTGCCTGTCTGCCTGCCTGCCTGCCTGCCTGCCTGCCTGCCTGCCTGCCTGCCTGCCTGCCTGCCTGCCTGCCTGCCTGCCTGCCTGTCTGTCTGTCTGTCTGTCTGTCTGTCTGTCTGTCTGTCTGTCTGTCTGTCTGTCTGTCTGTCTGTCTGTCTGTCTGTCTGTCTGTCTGTCTGTCTGTCTGTCTGTCTGTCTGTCTGTCTGTCTGTCTGTCTGTCTGTCTGTCTGTCTGTCTGTCTGTCTGTCTGCCTGTCTGCCTGTCTGCCTGTCTGCATGTCTGCATGTCTGCCTGTCTGCCTGTCTGCCTGTCTGCCTGTCTGCCTGTCTGCCTGTCTGCCTGCCTGCCTGTCTGCCTGTCTGCCTGTCTGCCTGTCTGTCTGTCTGTCTGCCTGTCTGCCCGCTGTCTGCCTGCTGTCTGACTGCCATGTATGTCTGCCATGTATGTCTGCCTGTATGTCTGCCTGCATGTCTGCCTGTCTGCCTGCCTGTCTGCCTGTCTGCCTATCTGCCTGTCTGCCTGTCTGCCTGTCTGCCTGTCTGCCTGTCTGCCTGTCTGCCTGTCTGCCTGTCTGCTTGTATGCCTGTCTGCCTGTCTGCCTGTCTGCCTGTCTGTCTGTCTGCCTGTCTGCCCGCTGTTTGCCCTCTGTCTGCCCGTCTGCCTGCCTGTCTGCCCGCTGACTGCCTGACTGCCTGACTGCCTGACTGCCTGACTGCCTGACTGCCTGACTGCCTGACTGCCTGACTGCCTGACTGTCCGACTGCCCGTCTGCATGTATGTCTGCCCGCTGTCTGCCCGCTGTCTGCCCGCTGTCTGCCTGCTGTCTGACTGCCATGTATGACTGCCTGTATGACTGCCGGTTGTACTCATACCTGTTGGCACATGACACCTGTTGGCAGTTGGCACTTGGCACATGTTGGCAGTTGGCACTTGGCACTGTTATGAAACAAGGTTGGGGATGTTGAAAGCACACAAAGGCCAAACACCAGGAAGCTCAACATTATTGTTTTATCCGGTGTGTGTGGCACTGTCAGTGGCATCAGTGGTGCACCAGTGGCATCAGTGAGTCAACATTATTGTGTAGTGCTGAAGAGTTGTGTTTTGTTAGCATTTTATTATCAACTTCAGCTGTGTCCAGTGGGGCGTACCGGGCATACGGGCATTCAGGGTATACCCTGTCCCTTTGGGCCCGAGACGTCCATGCAAAGCTGACGCTCCTCCGACCAGTGACGGCGCCCTCCGACCAGTGACGGCGCACCTCCGGACAGTGACGGCGCACCTCCGACCAGTGACGGCGCACCTCCGACCAGTGAGGACGCTCCCCGGCCAGTGACGACGCGCTTGCGGCCAGCAGTGACGGCGTGCTTGCGGCTAGTGACGGCGCCCGCGGCCCGTGAGGGCGCCCCCTGCCATAGACGGCGCCCCTCCGGTCAGTGACGGCACTCTTGCAGCCAGTGACGGCACCCCTCCGGCCAGTGCCGGTGCCCTTCCGGCTAATGACGGCGCCCCTCTGGCCAGTGAAGGCGCCCCTCCGGCCAGTGAAGGCACTCTTGCGGTCAGTGACGGCAACCCTCTGGCCAGTGACAGCACTCTTGCGGCCAGTGACGGCGCCCCTCCGGCCAGTGACGGCACCACTTCGGCCAGTGACGGCGCCCTTCCGGCCAGTGACGGCGCTCCGCCGGGCTCAGAACCACTCCCCGAGCGCGTGTTGGCAAGATCATAAAATATTTGGTAAACCGGAAACGCCGCTTCAACACGCAGCCAATGGGAGGCGGTTTGTCAGCTGATAAGCTGTCCATCGAATATTTCTTTGTATGACTTGCTCTCATACTTGCTAGGACACAAACCAGTGCTAGGACAGGACTAGGTGCTAGGTGCTAGGTGCTAGGACTTGCTAGGACACAAACCAGTGCTAGGACAGGACTAGGTGCTAGGCGCTAGGTGCTAGGACTTGCTAGGACACAAACCAGTGCTAGGACAGGACTAGGTGCTAGGCGCTAGGTGCTAGGACTTGCTAGGACACAAACCAGTGCTAGGACAGGACTAGGTGCTAGGTGCTAGGACTTGCTAGGACACAAACCTTATGCTTAATTTTGGTTGATTAGAAATCCAATATGGTTGATAGTTGATACCTGTTTACTATTAAGGCAAATGATTTCAGTTCGGGTAGCAATGCAGACCTCGGATGATAGAATCAGCTGACGTGCCGTTTTGCTGCCCCGCCGTTCCCGCGTCCCCGCACGGCGCCGAGGCGCTGCAGAAAGTGGACGGGCGAGAGTTAGCTGTAGTCATTTTAGCCGTAGTTTTAATGTGTATGTTTTGTGTTTTATTGCTGTTTAGGTTTTTATGCGATTATGCTGATTTTATTTGTCACTGTCATGGCACTTGGCCTGAAAAGCCATGTCATATATGGAGCGCCATACGAAATAAATGATGATGATGAGGGCACACAACATGCGCCAGAATTGACTACTGGGGTGACATCATTTGTATCTATGAACCTATGGCGGAAGCGGGGATGACACCAACTGGGCTCAGCCCGACCAACGGTCGTCCTGGTGCTGGTCTAGAGTCGCTGACTCGCTGGTGAGTGATGGGTCAAAATCAACATGTCATTTAAATTTTCACAGACTATCTGAAGGATATCTGAAGGACATCTGAAGGATATCAAGGATATCTGAATATCAAGGATATCTGAATATCAAGGATATCTGAATATCAAGGATATCTGAATATCAAGGATATCTGAATATCAAGGATATCTGAATATCAAGGATATCTGAATATCAAGGATATCTGAATATCAAGGATATCTGAATATCAAGGATATCTGAATATCAAGGATATCTGAATATCAAGGTATCAAGGATATCTGAATATCAAGGATATCTGAATATCAAGGATATCTGAATATCAAGGATATCTGAATATCAAGGATATCTGAATATCAAGGATATCTGAATATCAAGGATATCTGAATATCAAGGATATCTGAATATCAAGGATATCTGAATATCAAGGATATCTGAATATCAAGGATATCTGAATATCAAGGATATCTGAATATCAAGGATATCTGAATATCAAGGATATCTGAAGGATAACAAGGATATCTGAAAGATATCAAGGATATCTGAAGGATATCTGAAGGATATCAGAAGGATATCTGGAGGAGATCTGAAAGATATCTGAAGGATATCTGAAGGATATCTGAAGGATATCTGAAGGATATCTGAAGGATATCTGAAGGACATCTGAAGGGTATCTGAAGGATATCTGAAGGATATCTGAAGGATATCTGAAGGATATCTGAAGGATATCTGAAGGATATCTGAAGGATATCAACCATCATATATTTGATTGGTAAAGGGAACATACTTTTGGGGCTGTATGGATATTAGACAAGATAATAATTTTTCTAGATGTAAAAATAACACAAATTTACACTCTTCTTTGGACCAGACGGGGGAGGTTTACATAGTACGTACTTTCCTGGTCAGGCGGGCAAGTTTTCCTACCAGGTCAATGGCGGATCCAGAGGGAGTGGCCAAGGAGACATGACCCCTCACTTGAGCCTCGAAAGGGCCCATACCCGAGTGTCTGTAAACAAACCCACACTCCATAGCCGAGTGTGGGTTTGTGACCCCCCCCCCCCCCCCACACAAAAAAAAAATCAGAAGAATTTTCATAAAATCATTTTTTGAAGATATTAAAAAAGGAAGATATATTAGATAACCAAGTATAGACGATACCCAAACCAAATTGCAAAACAATATTTTTATTTTTGACTGACTTATGGCTCCCTAAGTATAAGTAACTCATGACGTCAGTTTTTAAGTTACGTTTTTTGTTTTGTTTTTAGTGACCAGATACAGACAAATAAATGCCACCGTATTTCTGAGACAAAGCTTGTCTATAAACATGCCTTTTGTATTTATATCAATCAATTTCAAATTTTTAATTAAATAGATTTGTTGACGTTATTGTGACCTGACCTTGTCCTGAGGGAAGGCCATTATATGGAGTCAGGTTGTGAAAATGGCTGCTACTATCGAATTTTACGTGTAAAATAACACATACAACATGTGTCGCATGGCTTTCGTAGACCTGTGACCTTTTGTGACCTGACCTTGACCTTTGCTTACAATTTCACTATTGCTTATGCGGGAGATGCGTTATACCTTTGAGAGCACTTTGTGCTATAATAGTCCCAATATAAGGCTTTGGATGGAAAGTATTGCCCAAAAAGCCAAATACCTCAATTTTGACATTTGACCTGACTGTGACCTGACACAACCTTATTTTGACAGTTTCACGTACGATTTAGATGCTTCTCATTGAGAGCTTTCGATTGCCGCCTAGCGCGTCTCACTGCGGTTATTGGTTCGGAAGATAACGAGGGGGGATAATCCCCCCGCGGGGCGCGTTCGGCTGGAGACCCCAGCGGGGCGCGGGTAAAAGGGATATTGCCACCTCCGGAGAATTTCTAAAAAGCAACTTAAATGAATGGTGGGGATCAACAATCGTGTATGACCAAGCTCAAACTTGCTCCTGCAGCACCTAAAGCAGGGTATCGGCAATTTATTTTGTATTTATTTCTGACTCCAAAACGTTGGTCCCAGCTGTGCACAGTACTAGATTCATGATGGCCGCTCTCATCCAGTTTGACTGTGAAATTGGCGCCCGCCCAAAGCCGAAGCGTCCGAATTCGACGAGACTTGACCTTGAAAAGTATATCTGTGTTATAAAGTATTGGACACGAATCTCCTACGGCCCCAAAGTCGAGTCATAGCAATTCTTGCTGCTTTTTCATGCTTTATTATGGAAGAGGCTATGGTTGTTGAAAATATAATTAACTCTATACGCATTTGAATTTTAAAGTGCACTGACGGAATGGTGATGTTGAGTTTACAAGATTCAAAAGCAAATCATAGTCCGCAAAGAAGTGATTCTGAATAGTGATGAGGCGACTCCAATTTTACGAATGTGTGCCAATTATGAGCGGTACGAATGAATTTTTTATCTAATGGGGAGAGTTTCGGAAACATAATTTTGCAGGTGAAATCGGACACGCATAATCTACCAATACACACCAAAAACTCCATGTTGGCCTGCGAGGTGACAATATACCTTCAAAGGGAATGTTTCACCTTTCTGAAAGTTGTCAAATATACGCTTGTTGTAGTCGAGAACATGAAATAAGTGCTGCCGAAAACGATGGTGATATTTTTCCTCTCTCGAAAAGTCACTTAACTTTCTACAAATTAAGTGTTTTAACTTTGGGATGATTACGTCATTATTGAGCTATAGAGAGAACATTTAGAGCTATAGAGAGAACTGTATAGATCAAACATTTAGCTGCCAACATATGGCACAATCGTTTCCAGACAATTCTGGCGACTTAAATACTAACATTGTGGAATTGTGTATTCTCCCGCACAGAACACAATGACGAGCGCGAGGCATTGCGATAGCTCAATATTTATTTTTAAAAAACAATCAATCCATTACTGAGACTTCAAACCACGTGAAAAACTTCAACTTGGACCGCAACCCATCGCGCTGGCTTTTGTTTACATCGTACTCGCCAAGGTTCTAGAAATACAGGTCGTCAGACTTCCAGGACCAACAATCTTGAAGTCGCTGTCGGCCAATCAGCGGCGGGACTAGCATAGACCCCATTTTGCAAATGATAAATTCAGTTGCTTAAAAACGGATAAGTTTTGAGGAAAATGACTTTAATAATTTGGACATTTAAATAACAAACAAAGATAAAGGCTATCTCAGTTCAAAACCAATACAAAGGTGAAACATTTCCTTTAAAGGGAATGTTTCACCTTTGTATTGGTTTTGAACTGAGATAGCCATTATCTTTGGCCGTTATTAAAATGTCTAAATTATTCAGGTCATTTCCCCAAAACTTATCCGTTTCAAGGGCGTAGGCAGGGGGGAACTAAGGGGGCCAAGCACCCCCCCCCCCACCCCCTTGAAGGTCAGGCGGGCTCCTCTGGTGACCGAGCGAGGGTGTTTTGGATGGCATCAGGCGCCAGCAAAACGCCTTACGTCGCATAAAAGAACGCCCACAAACCTAAACAAATCGTAACACGAATAAATAACAGCACTTGCTTATCTGTTAAAGGCATGTATATGTTAATACGTACAAAAGGGCCCCAGCCAGAGTGGAGAGGGCCCTCTACCATATTTTGAAGGGCCCTGCCGATCTGCAGAGGGCCTTCTTCCATACTTTATGGGCCCTGTCGATCTGCAGTGTCCCATCCAATCTGTAGAGGGCCCTCTGCTGGCCTTTAGAGGGCCCTGCCGATCTGTAGAGGGTCCTCTGCCGGCCTTTAGATGACCCTGCCAGCATGTAGAGGGCCCTCTTCCAGCCTTTAGGGGCCCTGTCGATCTGCAGAGTGCCCCAGCCAATCTATAGAGGGCCCTCTGCCGACCTTTAGATGACCCTGCCGGTCTTTAGAGGGCCCTTCCGGCCTCTAGAGGGCCCCGTCGGTCTTTATAGGGCCCTGCCGGCCATTAGCGCCCTGTCGATCTACAGAGTACCGCAGCTAATCTATAGATGGTCTCTGCCAGCCTTTAGTTGGCCTTGCCGGCCTTTAGCGGGACCTTCCGGCCTTTACAGGGCCCTGTCGGCCTTTAGAGGGCCCTGCTGGCCTTTAGAGGGCCCTGCCGATCTGTAGAGGGCCCTCTGTCGGCCTTTAGAGGGCCCTGCCGATCTGTAGATGGTCATCTGTCGGCCTTTAGAGGCCCCTGACGATCTGTAGAGGGCCTGTGTGGCCTGTGTTTCGAGGGTCCTGTGGTAGTAGAGGTGGTCTGCCGGTCGAGCGCTGGTGAGGCTCTCGAAAGAAGACCACTCAAAGTTCTCATTGTTTTGCAGTGTAGTATGCTAGTGACGTCTGAGAAGAGTGCAACTGCAAGGCTTTGACAATGTACTAGTATTAACCCGGCATTGGCTGGGGTCTCAGCCAAACGCCATTGGCTGGGAAGGGGGGAGGGGGGGGGGGGGGTCAACCACACTGGTTATCTTCCGATCCAATAACCGCAGCGTCGACCTGCAGAGGTGGCCAAAGATCTCGTCTGGACACATATCGGGTCTTAAAATGTATCTAAATCGGCCTTTTTACAGTTTTCAATAAACTTACACAGCTTTCTGTAGTCAAAGAGGTCAATATCTCACTTTAGTATTTACCAAATCATTACTTTTGATACAACAGGAGCTATACGATTCCAGATAAACTGCAACCACCAGCACCAACCCCAAACCCAAGGTGATATATCCCCAAACCCAAGGCGATATATATAACCCAAACCCAAACCCACGCAAGCGCACGTATTGAATAGGCGGAACGTATTTTATCTACCGTGGCCTGGGCGAAACGATCGGACTGTATTTTGTCTTAGGTGCGTCGTTCACGTAACAATTTGTTACCTCTGATTACCTTCACCGTAGTGGGGATCGTTTTTTCGATATCGAAACACAAAAATAAGTAAAAACAATATAAGTGAAAATTCAACTAAAGGGGCTCCAGATGTAAATTTCGTTGTATCCAACCATCACAACAATAGCTACTTATCGTAGGAAAAATAATTTTGACAGTTCAAAACAGTAGGCACACTCCCTTTAAGGAGTGGAAAATTCACAGTAAACCTGGGAAAAAGAGTGGACAAATATTACCCACAGTGCGGCGTTTTCCATCCAAATTTTGCAATCCTAGGACACTGCATCGGGACAAACACGTTGGCCCGTACTTTCCTTAGCGCCCCCCCCCCCCCAGTGGAAATATTGAAATTCTGAAAAATGGCGTAATCAATTAGTGCCTCATCTTCATTAGGTAAAAAGTTATTTGCGAAAACTGATTTGCCAAGAACAGTTTTTTTTACATTTGATGACCTCTGGAGCCTAACACATCGACCTGAGCCCAAATTTGAGGACACAAATGGCTTGCATATTTCAAGAGCTTTCGATTGCTTTTTCCGTTTGTTCCTAGCTATCATAGTTCCCGAGATACTTGGGGGTTTCTGAAGCGAAGTCCTAAAACTGGCAAATCTGACCTTTGATACCTCTGGTGACCTCAATATTGACCTGACCTAAAAAAGGACATATAACTTCGATAGAGCTTGTCTCAAGCTGTCTAACGCCGTTTCCGCTTGTCGCTACGTTGCGAGGTTTTCGAGATCTTAGGGGGGGGGGGGGGGGGGGGATCCCACCCCTCCAGGGCGTGTAATTATCAGAGGCCCTCCAGGGCGTGTAATTATCAGAGGCCCTCCAGGGCGTGTAATTATCAGAGGCCCTCCAGGGTGTGTAATTATCAGAGGCCCTCCAGGGCGTGTAATTATCAGAGGCCCTCCAGGGCGTGTAATTATCAGAGGCCCTCCAGGGCGTGTAATTATCAGAGGCCCTCCAGGGCGTGTAATTATCAGAGGCCCTCCAGGGCGTGTAATTATCAGAGGCCCTCCAGGGGGTGTAATTATCAGAGGCCCTCCAGGGCGGGTAATTATCAGAGGCTCTCCAGGGCGTGTAATTATCAGAGGCCCTCCAGGGCGTGTAATTATCAGAGGCCCTCCAGGGCGTGTAATTATCAGAGGCCCTCCAGGGCGTGTAATTATCAGAGGCCCTCCAGGGCGTGTAATTATCAGAGGCCCTCCAGGGCGTGTAATTATCAGAGGCCCTCCAGGGCGTGTAATTATCAGAGGCCCTCCAGGGCGTGTAATTATCAGAGGCCCTCCAGGGCGTGTAATTATCAGAGGCCCTCCAGGGCGTGTAATTATCAGAGGCCCTCCAGGGCGTGTAATTATCAGAGGCCCTCCAGGGCGTGTAATTATCAGAGGCCCTCCAGGGCGTGTCATTATCAGAGGCCCTCCAGGGCGTGTAATTATCAGAGGCCCTCCAGGGCGTGTAATTATCAGAGGCCCTCCAGGGCGTGTAATTATCAGAGGCCCTCCAGGGCGTGTAATTATCAGAGGCCCTCCAGGGCGTGTAATTATCAGAGGCCCTCCAGGGCGTGTAATTATCAGAGGCCCCAGGGCGTGTAATTATCAGAGGCCCCCAGGGCGTGTAATTATCAGAGGCCCTCCAGGGCGTGTAATTATCAGAGGCCCTCCAGGGCGTGTAATTATCAGAGGCCCTCCAGGGCGTGTAATTATCAGAGGCCCTCAAGGGCGTGTAATTATCAGAGGCCCTCCAGGGCGTGTAATTATCAGAGGCCCTCCAGGGCGTGTAATTATCAGAGGCCCTCCAGGGCGTGTAATTATCAGAGGCCCTCCAGGGCGTGTAATTATCAGAGGCCCTCCAGGGCGTGTAATTATCAGAGGCCCTCCAGGGCGTGTAATTATCAGAGGCCCTCCAGGGCGTGTAATTATCAGAGGCCCTCCAGGGCGTGTAATTATCAGAGGCCCTCCAGGGCGTGTAATTATCAGAGGCCCTCCAGGGCGTGTAATTATCAGAGGCCCTCCAGGGCGTGTAATTATCAGAGGCCCTCCAGGGCGTGTAATTATCAGAGGCCCTCCAGGGCGTGTAATTATCAGAGGCCCTCCAGGGGCGTGTAATTATCAGAGGCCCTCCAGGGGCGTGTAATTATCAGAGGCCCTCCAGGGCGTGTAATTATCAGAGGCCCTCCAGGGCGTGTAATTATCAGAGGCCCTCCAGGGGCGTGTAATTATCAGAGGCCCTCCAGGGGCGTGTTAAGGCGCGGGTAGGGTGTGTGTTAAGACTATCGTGTTGTAGAAACCAGAGTTCGCCACGGGCCGGGCTGGCCCTATGGGCCATGGGTCGGGCCTGGGCCGGAACTTTAAGGAAATCACCGGGCTCTGGACGGGCCTGGGCTGATAATTTTGAAGTAATGCGCGTAAGCTCAGGTCAGCTTAACAATATTTTAACCAGCAGTTCACTTACACAGCAACACACTGTTGCTGTGGCTGTGGCGTTTTGTTTTTGGTTAGCATAGTTGGTTCATTGTTTCACATTTATAGTATACAAGTAAATATGCTAGGATAATGATTGCACATTTTTGTGAAAATAATGATATGCTTAATCTGAACGCGCCGGACCGGGCCTGGGCCTCAATATTATGAATTTGATCGGGCCTGGTTCGGCCCTGGGTTTGGTGTTCATGGGCCTGGGCCGGGCCGGGCCGGGCCGGGCTGGGGGTTGGTGGGCCCGTGGCCAACACTGGTACAGGGTGTCCGGAAAAAACATACTCTGGATTTTGGCTCGTGCTTCAATATACACGTGCCAATTTTTTAAAACTTGTCATGATTATAGCTGGGAACATGGCAAAACCGATGAACACAGAAATATGTCCTTTGAGATGTTTTTTGATATTGCAAAGGCGTTTTGTGTGGAAGCCTACATTACAGGGTGTGTTCCAGGGTGTCCGGAAAAAAGGTACTGTGAATTTCCGTAATAATTTCGGTTATAAGGAAGCAATATTACAAATTCGAGTATCGTTATATTCACCAGTTCATGGCAAAACAGATAAGTCATGACATTTGTACAGACACTGCCTCTGTCAGCCTCATGGCGGAGGTTGCGTGGGCACCCTATTCCCCGGACCTCAGTCCATTGGATTTCTTTCTGTGGGGAGACCGTCTTTACAAAGGTCAAGAACCGTGTTTGCAAAGAAAGGCCCAGAACAACAGAAGACCTGATGCGCGCCATCATCACAGAAGTCGGCCGCATGCCCTCAGCGATGATCGACAAAGCTGTCGACCATCTGCAGACTGTGCGACTGCCTCAGCTGATCCGCCGGAAGGGGGCGCACATCGAGCATCTTCTGTAGGAGGCTGCACTGTGAGCTGTGACTGACAGAGGGAATCTGTACAAATGTCATGCATTATCTGTTTTGCCATGAACTGGTGAATATAACGATACTCGATTTTTTAATATTGTTTGTTTCTAACCGAAATTATCACGGAAAATCACAGTATATTTTTTCCGGACACCCTGGAACACACCCTGGAATGTAGGCTTCCACACAAAACGCCTTTTCAATATTAAAAAAACATCCCAAAGGACTTGTTTCTGTGTTCATCGGTTTTGCCATGTTCCAAGCTATAATCATGAAAAGTTTCAAAAAATTGGCAGGTGCATTTTGAAGCACGAGCTAAAATCCAGAGTATATTTTTTTCCGGACACCCTGTAGAAACCCCTCGTATCACAATGTGGTGTATTTTTTGCAAGAAAATTTATAAGCAAACGGTATCCAAAGCTGTTCGGTGAATCAAGATATAAGGAGCATGTTATTTCGGAATTTTGTAGAGATGTTGTAACTTCATCGTACATGTGCACAATTGGCATGTCAGTACTGTCATGTTTCCTTAATCCGAATTGAAGAAGATTCAGGATATTATTTTGATTAACCCGCGCCCCGCTGGAGGAGGCGGAATCTGCCCTCCCTGATTTTCTCAATAACCTGAAAACAATTAAAGATATCGACGTCAGCCTTTCAGTACCTTATGCTGCATCAATTCTACGTCTTATCACAACATTTCAATGCAAATGTGGAGTACTTTGGGAGATAATCACGTTTTAATCACGTCATGCCATACCATTTTTGGTGGAAAACAATAAATGTTTGAAAATAGAGTTTTGAAACAAATTGCAAATAAAAACGCCGAAGGAAAGGAAATAACATTATATTTAAAATGGCTATCGTGGATTTGCGAAATTTCGAGTTTTTGACTCGCAAAAAAAAATATATTGTTTCGTTGTCGAAAGTTATTTATCGTTGTTTTACAACATCAACATACTGTACTGTTTTAAGTATGTAGGCCCCCTTGGCTACAAGGGCCCCACTGATCCCATCCCCCCCCCCTGGGAAAAATTATGCCTACGCCCCTGATCCGTTTTTAAGCAATTTAATTCCAAATTTGCAAAATGGGGTCTATGGTAATGCCGCCGCTGATTGGCTGACAGCCACTTCAAGATTGTTGGTCCTGGAAGTCAGACGACCCGTATTTCTCGAACCTTGGCGAGTACATGTAAACAACGGCCGACGCGGTTCCCTTTAAGAGTTTCCAGTTTCCCTTTTTATTCCCTTTAAGGAAGGCCCATTCCAGCATTTAAAGGGACCATTCTGACCAACAGAAGATCCAATCACGCCAACAAAGGGCCTATTTGGACTTTTTTAGGAGCTATTTGGGGTAGCGGCCACCACAATTGAGGTGGCCAGCCAAAGTCTGAGGAGCCACTATACCGCTGCGTCGCAGTCCCAGTGACCGAATCCTGGGCCCGCCACTGTATATATCCTGGGTCCGCCACTGTATATATCCTGGGTCCACCACTGTAGTACTAATCCTGGGTCCGCCACTGTACTAATCCTGGGTCCGCCACTGTACTAATCCTGGGTCCGCCACTGTATATATCCTGGGTCCGCCACTGTAGTACTAATCCTGGGTCCGCCACTGTACTAATCCTGGGTCCGCCACTGTACTAATCCTGGGTCCGCCACTGTACTAATCCTGGGTCCGCCACTGTACTAATCCTGGGTCCGCCACTGTATATATCCTGGGTCCGCCACTGTAGTACTAATCCTGGGTCCACCACTGTAGTAATCCTGGGTCCGCCACTGTACTAATCCTGGGTCCGCCACTGTACTAATCCTGGGTCCGCCACTGTACTAATCCTGGGTCCGCCACTGTAGTACTAATCCTGGGTCCACCACTGTAGTACTAATCCTGGGTACGCCACTGTACTAATCCTGGGTCCGCCACTGTACTAATCCTGGGTCCGCCACTGCACTAATCCTGGGTCCGCCACTGTAGTACTAATCCTGGGTCCGCCACTGTACTAATCCTGGGTCCGCCACTGTACTAATCCTGGGTCCGCCACTGTATATATCCTGGGTCCGCCACTGTACTAATCCTGGGTCCACCACTGTACCAATCCTGGGTCCACCACTGTAGTACTAATCCTGGGTCCGCCTCTACTAATCCTGGGTCCGCCACTGTAGTACTAATCCTGGGTCCGCCACTGTACTAATCCTGGGTCCGCCACTGTACTAATCCTGGGTCCGCCACTGTACCTGGGTCCGCCAGTGTACCAATCCTGGGTCCACCACTGTAGTACTAATCCTGGGTCCGCCTCTACTAATCCTGGGTCCGCCACTGTAGTACTAATCCTGGGTCCGCCACTGTACTAATCCTGGGTCCGCCACTGTACTAATCCTGGGTCCGCCACTGTATATATCCTGGGTCCGCCACTGTATATATCCTGGGTCCACCACTGTACCAATCCTGGGTCCACCACTGTAGTACTAATCCTGGGTCCGCCTCTACTAATCCTGGGTCCGCCACTGTAGTACTAATCCTGGGTCCGCCACTGTACTAATCCTGGGTCCGCCACTGTACTAATCCTGGGTCCGCCACTGTATATATCCTGGGTCCGCCACTGTACCAATCCTGGGTCCACCACTGTAGTACTAATCCTGGGTCCGCCTCTACTAATCCTGGGTCCGCCACTGTAGTACTAATCCTGGGTCCGCCACTGTACTAATCCTGGGTCCGCCACTGTACTAATCCTGGGTCCGCCACTGTAGTACTAATCCTGGGTCCACCACTGTAGTACTAATCCTGGGTACGCCACTGTACTAATCCTGGGTCCGCCACTGTACTAATCCTGGGTCCGCCACTGTACTAATCCTGGGTCCGCCACTGTAGTACTAATCCTGGGTCCGCCACTGTAGTACTAATCCTGGGTCCGCCACTGTATATATCCTGGGTCCACCACTGTAGTACTAATCCTGGGTCCGCCACTGTACTAATCCTGGGTCCGTCACTGTACTAATCCTGGGTCCACCACTGTAGTACTAATCCTGGGTCCGCCACTGTACTAATCCTGGGTCCGCCACTGTAGTACTAATCCTGGGTCCACCACTGTAGTACTAATCCTGGGTACGCCACTGTACTAATCCTGGGTCCGCCACTGTACTAATCCTGGGTCCGCCACTGTACTAATCCTGGGTACGCCACTGTACTAATCCTGGGTCCGCCACTGTAGTACTAATCCTGGATCCGCCACTGTACTAATCCTGGGTCCGCCACTGTAGTACTAATCCTGGGTCCGCCACTGTACTAATCCTGGGTCCGCCACTGTACTAATCCTGGGTCCGCCACTGTACTAATCCTGGGTCCGCCACTGTACTAATCCTGGGTCCGCCACTGTAGTACTAATCCTGGGTCCGCCACTGTAGTACTAATCCTGGGTCCGCCACTGTACTAATCCTGGGTCCGCCACTGTACTAATCCTGGGTCCGCCACTGTACTAATCCTGGGTCCACCACTGTAGTACTAATCCTGGGTCCACCACTGTAGTACTAATCCTGGGTCTGCCACTGTACTAATCCTGGGTCCGCCACTGTACTAATCCTGGGTCCGCCTCTACTAATCCTGGGTCCACCACTGTAGTACTAATCCTGGGTCCGCCACTGTACTAATCCTGGGTCCGCCACTGTAGTAATCCTGGGTCCGCCACTGTACTAATCCTGGATACGCCACTGTAGTACTAATCCTGGGTCCACCACTGTAGTACTAATCCTGGGTACGCCACTGTACTAATCCTGGGTCCGCCACTGTACTAATCCTGGGTCCGCCACTGTACTAATCCTGGGTCCGCCACTGTAGTACTAATCCTGGGTCTGCCACTGTACTAATCCTGGGTCCGCCACTGTACTAATCCTGGGTCCGCCACTGTACTAATCCTGGGTCCGCCACTGTAGTACTAATCCTGGGTCCGCCACTGTACTAATCCTGGGTCCGCCACTGTACTAATCCTGGGTCCGCCACTGTACTAATCCTGGGTACGCCACTGTAGTACTAATCCTGGGTCCGCCACTGTACTAATCCTGGGTCCGCCACTGTACTAATCCTGGGTCCGCCACTGTACTAATCCTGGGTCCGCCACTGTACTAATCCTGGGTCCGCCACTGTACTAATACTGGGTCCGCCACTGTACTAATCCTGGGTCCGCCACTGTACTAATCCTGGGTCCGCCACTGTACTAATCCTGGGTCCGCCACTGTACTAATCCTGGGTCCGCCACTGTACTAATCCTGGGTCCACCACTGTAGTACTAATCATGGGTCCGCCACTGTAGTACTAATCCTGGGTCCGCCACTGTACTAATCCTGGGTCCGCCACTGTAGTACTAATCCTGGGTCCGCCACTGTACTAATCCTGGGTCCACCACTGTAGTACTAATCCTGGGTCCGCCACTGTACTAATCCTGGGTCCGCCACTGTACTAATCCTGGGTCCGCCACTGTACTAATCCTGGGTCCGCCACTGTACTAATCCTGGGTACGCCACTGTTGTACTAATCCTAGGTCCGCCACTGTACTAATCCTGGGTACGCCACTGTAGTACTAATCCTGGGTCCGCCACTGTACTAATCCTGGGTCCGCCACTGTACTAATCCTGGGTCCGCCACTGTACTAATCCTGGGTCCGCCTCTACTAATCCTGGGTCCGCCACTGTAGTACTAATCCTGGGTCCGCCACTGTACTAATCCTGGGTCCGCCACTGTACTAATCCTGGGTCCGCCTCTACTAATCCTGGGTCCGCCACTGTACTAATCCTGGGTCCGCCACTGTAGTACTAATCCTGGGTCCGCCACTGTACTAATCCTGGGTCCGCCACTGTAGTACTAATCCTGGGTCCACCACTGTACTAATCCTGGGTCCGCCACTGTACTAATCCTGGGTCCGCCACTGTAGTACTAATCCTGGGTCCGCCACTGTACTAATCCTGGGTCCGCCTCTACTAATCCTGGGTCCGCCACTGTACTAATCCTGGGTCCGCCACTGTACTAATCCTGGGTCCGCCACTGTAGTACTAATCCTGGGTCCGCCACTGTAGTACTAATCCTGGGTCCGCCACTGTAGTACTAATCCTGGGTCCGCCACTGTACTAATCCTGGGTCCGCCTCTACTAATCCTGGGTCCGCCACTGTACTAATCCTGGGTCCGCCTCTACTAATCCTGGGTCCGCCACTGTACTAATCCTGGGTCCGCCACTGTAGTACTAATCCTGGGTCCGCCACTGTACTAATCCTGGGCCCGCCACTATACTAATCCTGGGTCCGCCTCTACTAATCCTGGGTCCGCCACTGTAGTACTAATCCTGGGTCCGCCACTGTAGTACTAATCCTGGGTCCGCCACTGTACTAATCATGGGTCCGCCACTGTACTAATCCTGGGTCCGCCACTGTAGTACTAATCCTGGGTCCGCCACTGTAGTAATCCTGGGTCCGCCACTGTAGTACTAATCCTGGGTCCGCCACTGTACTAATCCTGGGTCCGCCACTGTACTAATCCTTGGTCCGCCACTGTACTAATCCTGGGTCCGCCACTGTAGTACTAATCCTGGGTCCGCCACTGTACTAATCCTGGGTCCGCCACTGTAGTACTAATCCTGGGTCCGCCACTGTACTAATCCTGGGTCCGCCACTGTACTAATCCTGGGTCCGCCACTGTACTAATCCTGGGTCCACCACTGTAGTACTAATCCTGGGTCCGCCACTGTACTAATCCTGGGTCCACCACTGCACTAATCCTGGGTCCGCCACTGTACTAATCCTGGGTCCGCCACTGTACTAATCCTGGGTCCGCCACTGTACTAATCCTGGGTCCGCCACTGTACTAATCCTGGGTCCACCACTGTAGTACTAATCCTGGGTCCGCCACTGTAAGTTCCTGGGTCCTGGGTCCGCCACTGTACTAATCCTGGGTCCGCCACTGTACTAATCCTGGGTCCGCCTCTACTAATCCTGGGTCCGCCAATGTAGTACTAATCCTGGGTCCGCCACTGTACTAATCCTGGGTCCGCCACTGTACTAATCCTGGGTCCGCCTCTACTAATCCTGGGTCCGCCACTGTACTAATCCTGGGTCCGCCACTGTACTTATCCTGGGTCCGCCACTGTACTAATCCTGGGTCCGCCACTGTACTAATCCTGGGTCCGCCACTGTACTAATCCTGGGTCCGCCACTGTACTAATCCTGGGTCCGCCACTGTAGTACTAATCCTGGGTCCGCCACTGTAGTACTAATCCTGGGTCCGCCACTGTAGTACTAATCCTGGGTCCGCCACTGTACTAATCATGGGTCCGCCACTGTACTAATCCTGGGTCCGCCACTGTAGTACTAATCCTGGGTCCGCCACTGTACTAATCCTGGGTCCGCCACTGTACTAATCCTGGGTCCGCCACTGTACTAATCATGGGTCCGCCACTGTACTAATCCTGGGTCCGCCACTGTACAACTAATCCTGGGTCCGCCACTGTACTAATCCTGGGTCCGCCACTGTACTAATCCTGGGTCCGCCACTGTACTAATCCTGGGTCCGCCACTGTAGTACTAATCCTGGGTCCGCCACTGTACTAATCCTGGGTCCGCCACTGTACTAATCCTGGGTCCGCCACTGTAGTACTAATCCTGGGTCCGCCTCTACTAATCCTGGGTCCGCCACTGTACTAATCCTGGGTCCGCCACTGTACTAATCCTGGGTCCACCACTGTAGTACTAATCCTGGGTCCGCCACTGTACTAATCCTGGGCCCGCCACTGTACTAATCCTGGGTCCGCCACTGTACTAATCCTGGGTCCGCCACTGTAGTACTAATCCTGGGTCCGCCACTGTACTAATCCTGGGTCCGCCACTGTACTAATCCTGGGTCCGCCACTGTACTAATCCTGGGTCCGCCACTGTACTAATCCTGGGTCCGCCACTGTAGTACTAATCCTGGGTCCGCCACTGTACTAATCCTGGGTCCGCCACTGTACTAATCCTGGGTCCGCCTCTACTAATCCTGGGTCCGCCACTGTAGTAATAATCCTGGGTCCGCCACTGTACTAATCCTGGGTCCGCCACTGTACTAATCCTGGGTCCGCCACTGTACTAATCCTGGGTACGCCACTGTAGTACTAATCTTGGGTCCGCCACTGTACTAATCCTGGGTCCGCCACTGTACTAATCCTGGGTCCGCCACTGTACTAATCCTGGGTCCGCCACTGTACTAATCCTGGGTCCGCCACTGTACTAATCCTGGGTCCGCCACTGTACTAATACTGGGTCCGCCACTGTACTAATCCTGGGTCCGCCACTGTACTAATCCTGGGTCCGCCACTGTACTAATCCTGGGTCCGCCACTGTACTAATCCTGGGTCCGCCACTGTACTAATCCTGGGTCCACCACTGTAGTACTAATCCTGGGTCCGCCACTGTAGTACTAATCCTGGGTCCGCCACTGTACTAATCCTGGGTCCGCCACTGTAGTACTAATCCTGGGTCCGCCACTGTAGTAATCCTGGGTCCGCCACTGTAGTAATCCTGGGTCCGCCACTGTAGTACTAATCCTGGGTCCGCCACTGTAGTACTAATCCTGGGTCCGCCACTGTACTAATCCTGGGTCCGCCACTGTAGTACTAATCCTGGGTCCGCCACTGTACTAATCCTGGGTCCGCCACTGTACTAATCCTGGGTCCGCCACTGTACTAATCCTGGGTCCGCCACTGTACTAATCCTGGGTACGCCACTGTAGTACTAATCCTGGGTCCGCCACAGTACTAATCCTGGGTCCGCCACTGTAGTACTAATCCTGGGTCCGCCACTGTACTAATCCTGGGTCCACCACTGTAGTACTAATCCTGGGTCCGCCACTGTACTAATCCTGGGTCCGCCACTGTACTAATCCTGGGTCCGCCACTGTACTAATCCTGGGTACGCCACTGTTGTACTAATCCTGGGTCCGCCACTGTACTAATCCTGGGTACGCCACTGTAGTACTAATCCTGGGTCCGCCACTGTACTAATCCTGGGTCCGCCACTGTACTAATCCTGGGTCCGCCACTGTACTAATCCTGGGTCCGCCTCTACTAATCCTGGGTCCGCCACTGTAGTACTAATCCTGGGTCCGCCACTGTACTAATCCTGGGTCCGCCACTGTACTAATCCTGGGTCCGCCTCTACTAATCCTGGGTCCGCCACTGTACTAATCCTGGGTCCGCCACTGTAGTACTAATCCTGGGTCCACCACTGTACTAATCCTGGGTCCGCCACTGTACTAATCCTGGGTCCGCCACTGTAGTACTAATCCTGGGTCCGCCACTGTACTAATCCTGGGTCCGCTTCTACTAATCCTGGGTCCGCCACTGTACTAATCCTGGGTCCGCCACTGTACTAATCCTGGGTCCGCCACTGTACTAATCCTAGGTCCGCCACTGTACTAATCCTGGGTCCGCCACTGTAGTACTAATCCTGGGTCCGCCACTGTAGTACTAATCCTGGGTCCGCCACTGTAGTACTAATCCTGGGTCCGCCACTGTACTAATCCTGGGTCCGCCTCTACTAATCCTGGGTCCGCCACTGTACTAATCCTGGGTCCGCCTCTACTAATCCTGGGTCCGCCACTGTACTAATCATGGGTCCGCCACTGTACTAATCCTGGGTCCGCCACTGTAGTACTAATCCTGGGTCCGCCACTGTAGTAATCCTGGGTCCGCCACTGTAGTACTAATCCTGGGTCCGCCACTGTACTAATCCTGGGTCCGCCACTGTACTAATCCTTGGTCCGCCACTGTACTAATCCTGGGTCCGCCACTGTAGTACTAATCCTGGGTCCGCCACTGTACTAATCCTGGGTCCGCCACTGTAGTACTAATCCTGGGTCCGCCACTGTACTAATCCTGGGTCCGCCACTGTACTAATCCTGGGTCCGCCACTGTACTAATCCTGGGTCCGCCACTGTACTAATCCTGGGTCCACCACTGTAGTACTAATCCTGGGTCCGCTACTGTACTAATCCTGGGTCCACCACTGCACTAATCCTGGGTCCGCCACTGTACTAATCCTGGGTCCGCCATTGTACTAATCCTGGGTCCGCCACTGTACTAATCCTGGGTCCACCACTGTAGTACTAATCCTGGGTCCGCCACTGTAAGTTCCTGGGTCCTGGGTCCGCCACTGTACTAATCCTGGGTCCGCCACTGTACTAATCCTGGGTCCACCACTGTAGTACTAATCCTGGGTCCGTCACTGTACTAATCCTGGGTCCACCACTGTACTAATCCTGGGTCCGCCACTGTACTAATCCTGGGTCCGCCACTGTACTAATCCTGGGTCCGCCTCTACTAATCCTGGGTCCGCCACTGTAGTACTAATCCTGGGTCCGCCACTGTACTAATACTGGGTCCGCCACTGTACTAATCCTGGGTCCGCCACTGTACTAATCCTGGGTCCGCCTCTACTAATCCTGGGTCCGCCACTGTAGTACTAATCCTGGGTCCGCCACTGTACTAATCCTGGGTCCGCCACTGTACTAATCCTGGGTCCGCCTCTACTAATCCTGGGTCCGCCACTGTACTAATCCTGGGTCCGCCACTGTACTAATCCTGGGTCCGCCACTGTACTAATCCTGGGTCCGCCACTGTACTAATCCTGGGTCCGCCACTGTAGTACTAATCCTGGGTCCGCCACTGTAGTACTAATCCTGGGTCCGCCACTGTAGTACTAATCCTGGGTCCGCCACTGTACTAATCCTGGGTCCGCCACTGTACTAATCCTGGGTCCGCCACTGTAGTACTAATTCTGGGTCCGCCACTGTACTAATCCTGGGTCCGCCACTGTACTAATCCTGGGTCCGCCACTGTACTAATCATGGGTCCGCCACTGTACTAATCCTGGGTCCGCCACTGTACTACTAATCCTGGGTCCGCCACTGTACTAATCCTGGGTCCGCCACTGTACTAATCCTGGGTCCGCCACTGTACTAATCCTGGGTCCGCCACTGTACTAATCCTGGGTCCGCCACTGTAGTACTAATCCTGGGTCCGCCACTGTACTAATCCTGGGTCCGCCACTGTACTAATCCTGGGTCCGCCACTGTAGTACTAATCCTGGGTCCGCCTCTACTAATCCTGGGTCCGCCACTGTACTAATCCTGGGTCCACCACTGTAGTACTAATCCTGGGTCCGCCACTGTACTAATCCTGGGCCCGCCACTGTACTAATCCTGGGTCCGCCACTGTACTAATCCTGGGTCCGCCACTGTAGTACTAATCCTGGGTCCGCCACTGTACTAATCCTGGGTCCGCCACTGTAGTACTAATCCTGGGTCCGCCACTGTAGTACTAATCCTGGGTCCGCCACTGTAGTACTAATCCTGGGTCCGCCACTGTACTAATCCTGGGTCCGCCACTGTACTAATCCTGGGTCCGCCACTGTACTAATCCTGGGTCCGCCACTGTACTAATCCTGGGTCCGCCACTGTAGTACTAATCCTGGGTCCGCCACTGTACTAATCCTGGGTCCGCCTCTACTAATCCTGGGTCCGCCACTGTAGTACTAATCCTGGGTCCGTCACTGTACTAATCCTGGGTCCGCCACTGTACTAATCCTGGGTCCGCCACTGTAGTACTAATCCTGGGTCCGCCACTGTACTAATCCTGGGTCCGCCACTGTACTAATCCTGGGTCCGCCACTGTACTAATCCTGGGTCCGCCACTGTACTAATCCTGGGTCCGCCACTGTACTAATCCTGGGTCCGCCACTGTAGTACTAATCCTGGGTCCGCCACTGTACTAATCCTGGGTCCGCCTCTGTACTAATCCTGGGTCCGCCACTGTACTAATCCTGGGTCCGCCACTGTAGTACTAATCCTGGGTCCGCCACTGTACTAATCCTGGGTCCGCCACTGTAGTACTAATCCTGGGTCCGCCACTGTAGTACTAATCCTGGGTCCGCCACTGTAGTACTAATCCTGGGTCCGCCACTGTACTAATCCTGGGTCCGCCACTGTACTAATCCTGGGTCCGCCACTGTACTAATCCTGGGTCCGCCACTGTACTAATCCTGGGTCCGCCACTGTCCTAATCCTGGGTCCACCACTGTACTAATCCTGGGTCCGCCACTGTACTACTAATCCTGGGTCCGCCACTGTACTAATCCTGGGTCCGCCACTGTACTAATCCTGGGTCCGCCACTGTACTAATCCTGGGTCCGCCACTGTAGTACTAATCCTGGGTCCGCCACTGTACTAATCCTGGGTCCGCCACTGTACTAATCCTGGGTCCGCCACTGTACTAATCCTGGGTCCGCCACTGTAGTACTAATCCTGGGTCCGCCTCTACTAATCCTGGGTCCGCCACTGTACTAATCCTGGGTCCGCCACTGTACTAATCCTGGGTCCACCACTGTAGTACTAATCCTGGGTCCGCCACTGTACTAATCCTGGGCCCGCCACTGTACTAATCCTGGGTCCGCCACTGTACTAATCCTGGGTCCGCCACTGTAGTACTAATCCTGGGTCCGCCACTGTACTAATCCTGGGTCCGCCACTGTACTAATCCTGGGTCCGCCACTGTACTAATCCTGGGTCCGCCACTGTACTAATCCTGGGTCCGCCACTGTAGTACTAATCCTGGGTCCGCCACTGTACTAATCCTGGGTCCGCCACTGTACTAATCCTGGGTCCGCCTCTACTAATCCTGGGTCCGCCACTGTAGTAATAATCCTGGGTCCGCCACTGTACTAATCCTGGGTCCGCCACTGTACTAATCCTGGGTCCGCCACTGTACTAATCCTGGGTACGCCACTGTAGTACTAATCTTGGGTCCGCCACTGTACTAATCCTGGGTCCGCCACTGTACTAATCCTGGGTCCGCCACTGTACTAATCCTGGGTCCGCCACTGTACTAATCCTGGGTCCGCCACTGTACTAATCCTGGGTCCGCCACTGTACTAATACTGGGTCCGCCACTGTACTAATCCTGGGTCCGCCACTGTACTAATCCTGGGTCCGCCACTGTACTAATCCTGGGTCTGCCACTGTACTAATCCTGGGTCCGCCACTG
Organism: Chirona hameri; assembly: GCA_036785665.1. Taxonomy (NCBI): domain Eukaryota; kingdom Metazoa; phylum Arthropoda; class Thecostraca; order Balanomorpha; family Balanidae; genus Chirona; species Chirona hameri. Next base: position 111,126 of record JAXIVJ010001677.1, read on the forward strand.
TACTAATCCTGGGTCCACCACTGTAGTACTAATCCTGGGTCCGCCACTGTAGTACTAATCCTGGGTCCGCCACTGTACTAATCCTGGGTCCGCCACTGTAGTACTAATCCTGGGTCCGCCACTGTAGTAATCCTGGGTCCGCCACTGTAGTAATCCTGGGTCCGCCACTGTAGTACTAATCCTGGGTCCGCCACTGTAGTACTAATCCTGGGTCCGCCACTGTACTAATCCTGGGTCCGCCACTGTAGTACTAATCCTGGGTCCGCCACTGTACTAATCCTGGGTCCGCCACTGTACTAATCCTGGGTCCGCCACTGTACTAATCCTGGGTCCGCCACTGTACTAATCCTGGGTACGCCACTGTAGTACTAATCCTGGGTCCGCCACAGTACTAATCCTGGGTCCGCCACTGTAGTACTAATCCTGGGTCCGCCACTGTACTAATCCTGGGTCCACCACTGTAGTACTAATCCTGGGTCCGCCACTGTACTAATCCTGGGTCCGCCACTGTACTAATCCTGGGTCCGCCACTGTACTAATCCTGGGTACGCCACTGTTGTACTAATCCTGGGTCCGCCACTATACTAATCCTGGGTACGCCACTGTAGTACTAATCCTGGGTCCGCCACTGTACTAATCCTGGGTCCGCCACTGTACTAATCCTGGGTCCGCCACTGTACTAATCCTGGGTCCGCCTCTACTAATCCTGGGTCCGCCACTGTAGTACTAATCCTGGGTCCGCCACTGTACTAATCCTGGGTCCGCCACTGTACTAATCCTGGGTCCGCCTCTACTAATCCTGGGTCCGCCACTGTACTAATCCTGGGTCCGCCACTGTAGTACTAATCCTGGGTCCGCCACTGTACTAATCCTGGGTCCGCCACTGTAGTACTAATCCTGGGTCCACCACTGTACTAATCCTGGGTCCGCCACTGTACTAATCCTGGGTCCGCCACTGTAGTACTAATCCTGGGTCCGCCACTGTACTAATCCTGGGTCCGCTTCTACTAATCCTGGGTCCGCCACTGTACTAATCCTGGGTCCGCCACTGTACTAATCCTGGGTCCGCCACTGTACTAATCCTAGGTCCGCCACTGTACTAATCCTGGGTCCGCCACTGTAGTACTAATCCTGGGTCCGCCACTGTAGTACTAATCCTGGGTCCGCCACTGTAGTACTAATCCTGGGTCCGCCACTGTACTAATCCTGGGTCCGCCTCTACTAATCCTGGGTCCGCCACTGTACTAATCCTGGGTCCGCCTCTACTAATCCTGGGTCCGCCACTGTACTAATCATGGGTCCGCCACTGTACTAATCCTGGGTCCGCCACTGTAGTACTAATCCTGGGTCCGCCACTGTAGTAATCCTGGGTCCGCCACTGTAGTACTAATCCTGGGTCCGCCACTGTACTAATCCTGGGTCCGCCACTGTACTAATCCTTGGTCCGCCACTGTACTAATCCTGGGTCCGCCACTGTAGTACTAATCCTGGGTCCGCCACTGTACTAATCCTGGGTCCGCCACTGTAGTACTAATCCTGGGTCCGCCACTGTACTAATCCTGGGTCCGCCACTGTACTAATCCTGGGTCCGCCACTGTACTAATCCTGGGTCCACCACTGTAGTACTAATCCTGGGTCCGCCACTGTACTAATCCTGGGTCCACCACTGCACTAATCCTGGGTCCGCCACTGTACTAATCCTGGGTCCGCCATTGTACTAATCCTGGGTCCGCCACTGTACTAATCCTGGGTCCACCACTGTAGTACTAATCCTGGGTCCGCCACTGTAAGTTCCTGGGTCCTGGGTCCGCCACTGTACTAATCCTGGGTCCGCCACTGTACTAATCCTGGGTCCACCACTGTAGTACTAATCCTGGGTCCGTCACTGTACTAATCCTGGGTCCACCACTGTACTAATCCTGGGTCCGCCACTGTACTAATCCTGGGTCCGCCACTGTACTAATCCTGGGTCCGCCTCTACTAATCCTGGGTCCGCCACTGTAGTACTAATCCTGGGTCCGCCACTGTACTAATCCTGGGTCCGCCACTGTACTAATCCTGGGTCCGCCACTGTACTAATCCTGGGTCCGCCTCTACTAATCCTGGGTCCGCCACTGTAGTACTAATCCTGGGTCCGCCACTGTACTAATCCTGGGTCCGCCACTGTACTAATCCTGGGTCCGCCTCTACTAATCCTGGGTCCGCCACTGTACTAATCCTGGGTCCGCCACTGTACTAATCCTGGGTCCGCCACTGTACTAATCCTGGGTCCGCCACTGTACTAATCCTGGGTCCGCCACTGTACTAATCCTGGGTCCGCCACTGTAGTACTAATCCTGGGTCCGCCACTGTAGTACTAATCCTGGGTCCGCCACTGTAGTACTAATCCTGGGTCCGCCACTGTACTAATCCTGGGTCCGCCACTGTACTAATCCTGGGTCCGCCACTGTAGTACTAATCCTGGGTCCGCCACTGTACTAATCCTGGGTCCGCCACTGTACTAATCCTGGGTCCGCCACTGTACTAATCATGGGTCCGCCACTGTACTAATCCTGGGTCCGCCACTGTACTACTAATCCTGGGTCCGCCACTGTACTAATCCTGGGTCCGCCACTGTACTAATCCTGGGTCCGCCACTGTACTAATCCTGGGTCCGCCACTGTACTAATCCTGGGTCCGCCACTGTAGTACTAATCCTGGGTCCGCCACTGTACTAATCCTGGGTCCGCCACTGTACTAATCCTGGGTCCGCCACTGTAGTACTAATCCTGGGTCCGCCTCTACTAATCCTGGGTCCGCCACTGTACTAATCCTGGGTCCACCACTGTAGTACTAATCCTGGGTCCGCCACTGTACTAATCCTGGGCCCGCCACTGTACTAATCCTGGGTCCGCCACTGTACTAATCCTGGGTCCGCCACTGTAGTACTAATCCTGGGTCCGCCACTGTACTAATCCTGGGTCCGCCACTGTAGTACTAATCCTGGGTCCGCCACTGTAGTACTAATCCTGGGTCCGCCACTGTAGTACTAATCCTGGGTCCGCCACTGTAGTACTAATCCTGGGTCCGCCACTGTACTAATCCTGGGTCCGCCACTGTACTAATCCTGGGTCCGCCACTGTACTAATCCTGGGTCCGCCACTGTACTAATCCTGGGTCCGCCACTGTAGTACTAATCCTGGGTCCGCCACTGTACTAATCCTGGGTCCGCCTCTACTAATCCTGGGTCCGCCACTGTAGTACTAATCCTGGGTCCGTCACTGTACTAATCCTGGGTCCGCCACTGTACTAATCCTGGGTCCGCCACTGTAGTACTAATCCTGGGTCCGCCACTGTACTAATCCTGGGTCCGCCACTGTACTAATCCTGGGTCCGCCACTGTACTAATCCTGGGTCCGCCACTGTACTAATCCTGGGTCCGCCACTGTACTAATCCTGGGTCCGCCACTGTAGTACTAATCCTGGGTCCGCCACTGTACTAATCCTGGGTCCGCCTCTGTACTAATCCTGGGTCCGCCACTGTACTAATCCTGGGTCCGCCACTGTAGTACTAATCCTGGGTCCGCCACTGTACTAATCCTGGGTCCGCCACTGTAGTACTAATCCTGGGTCCGCCACTGTAGTACTAATCCTGGGTCCGCCACTGTAGTACTAATCCTGGGTCCGCCACTGTACTAATCCTGGGTCCGCCACTGTACTAATCCTGGGTCCGCCACTGTACTAATCCTGGGTCCGCCACTGTACTAATCCTGGGTCCACCACTGTACTAATCCTGGGTCCGCCACTGTAGTACTAATCCTGGGTCCGCCACTGTACTAATCCTGGGTCCGCCACTGTACTAATCCTGGGTCCGCCTCTACTAATCCTGGGTCCGCCACTGTACTAATCCTGGGTCCGCCACTGTACTAATCCTGGGTCCGTCACTGTACTAATCCTGGGTCCACCACTGCACTAATACTGGGTCCGCCACTGTAGTACTAATCCTGGGTCCGCCACTGTACTAATCCTGGGTCCGCCACTGTAGTACTAATGTAGTACTAATCCTGGGTCCGCCACTGTACTACTAATCCTGGGTCCGCCACTGTACTAATCCTGGGTCCACCACTGCACTAATCCTGGGTGCGCCACTGTAGTACTAATCCTGGGTCCGCCACTGTACTAATCCTGGGTCCGCCACTGTAGTACTAATCCTGGGTCCGTCACTGTACTAATCCTGGGTCCGCCACTGTACTAATCCTGGGTCCGCCACTGTACTAATCCTGGGTCCGCCACTGTACTAATCCTGGGTCCGACACTGTACTAATCCTGGGTCCGCCACTGTACTAATCCTGGGTCCGCCTCTACTAATCCTGGGTCCGCCACTGTACTAATCCTTGGTCCGCCACTGTACCAATCCTGGGTCCGCCACTGTAGTACTAATCCTGGGTCCGTCACTGTACTAATCCTGGGTCCGCCACTGTACTAATCCTGGGTCCGCCACTGTACTAATCCTGGGTCCGCCACTGTACTAATCCTAGGTCCGCCACTGTACTAATCCTGGGTCCGCCACTGTACTAATCCTGGGTCCGCCACTGTAGTACTAATCCTGGGTCCGCCACTGTACTAATCCTGGGTCCGCCACTGTACTAATCCTGGGTCCGCCACTTTACTAATCCTGGGTCCGCCACTGTACTAATCCTGGGTCCGCCACTGTAGTACTAATCCTGGGTCCGCCACTGTAATAATCCTTGGTCCGCCACTGTACAAATCCTGGGTCCGCCACCAGTGTCAGACAAGTGGCCCGTTTCTTCATTTGTCTGAACTTGGAAGTTTTGTTCCGTGAAAACTTTGACTGTAAATAATGATTTTGTTTAGTCTGCGGGTGCAAATGGCTGACGCGCATACAAAATGGACTGAGACTTGACTTTCCGAACAATGGCCGGAACATGAGTGATGCGACACAAATTGAAGACAAAAATCGTAGGACGGAACCTCCAAATTTCCAACTTCCGAAATGTCTGCAGTGATTTAGGGAAGGAAAACTGGTACTTTTCCCAAAATTAAACCAAAAACTTTTTAAAACCTCCCCAAAAAGTGGTGTATTCAGGTTACAACCCCGCCACCGATACCATCGTCATCGGGCCATGGATAACCCTGGGACACTAAAAACACGTTATGCAAAAGACCGCAGTACTTTCAACTGAAACTGCCCGGTCCTGACCGCACTCGTCCCGGTCCTCACCGCGCCCGTCCCGCGCCCGTCCCGGTCCTGACCGCACCCGTTCCGGTCCTGACCGCACCCGTCCCGGTCCTGACCGCACCCGTCCCGGTCCTCACCGCGCCCGTCCCGGTCCTCACCGCGCCCGTCCCGGTCCTCACCGCACCCGTCCCGGTCTTCACCGCACCCGTCCCGGTCCTGACCGCACCCGTCCCCGTCCTGACCGCACCCGTCCCGGTCCTCACCGCACCCGTCCCGGTCCTCACCGCACCCGTCCCGGTCCTCACCGCACCCGTCCCGGTCCTCACCGCACCCGTCAGTGCCGGCCCCGGGCCTGTTTACGCCGCCCGAGCCCGTCCGAACAATGGTCCGGACCCCTGCTGTCCCCTCCGGCGACCCCCAGGTAGACATTCCTGTCGGGTGCCGTTAGGACCGGGGACCGTTGGGGTGGCAAAGAGACGCCCGTCTGACGTCCGTGGACACGTGGGGAAAACTCGGATCTATTCCGACTTTACTCTGTCAGAGCGTCCGTCCGCTGGGGTCGGCAGCCAAACGCGACCCGCTGGAGACGGGGCAGATTTTGAACACCTGTCTTATGTCTATCTCCCGAACCAATTGTCGGATCCAGACGAAACATGTGGCAATCGAAATATTTGCGCCGTCCGTCCGGGCGTGTATGCCGCACGGCCATCCGAATGGGACGGGTGCGGTGAGGATCGGGCTTGAGACTTGAGCCCAGTTTCCCATATACGCATACGCAATGATACAAGGTACGTTTTTAGCACACGACCCGGGAGTCTCGGTCCCCGACTGACGCCAAGACCATATCTGTACAGGAAATACGGCTGACGATTCATCAACTTTCCACATCGTAATATATGCATATATTGGCATATATGAGAATATGTTGTGTAGCAACAGTGGCGGATCTACGGTTGGGCAAAATGGGCAATTGCCCCCCCCCCCAAACCGCCTGAAATCGGCGCAAAATTGACACATTTCCTGATATAGAAGCAAATCTAAGCAATTTTTACTAAGGAAAGTTCGCTTTAAATCAGCTATCAATGCATAAGCAAGCGAAATCCGATGAGTTTTCAGAATTGTGAGAATTTTGGGAATTTAGCCCCCCAAACTCAAAACCTAGATCCACCACTGTGTAGCAACACGTATAAAAAATAAGAAAAAATTATTGGTATACGTATGAAAAAAAAATTGTTCCGCCGCTGGCGAAAAATTTGTTCCACGAACTTAGACCGTGGAACCACTTTTCAGACACTGTCCGCCACTGCACTAATCCTGGGTCCGCCACTGTACTAGGTACTGACTGACAAACGAGGCTAACCGCCAAAGCAACAAGTGGTACGACTGAACTAGCGTCGAGTCAGCGCAGCTGACGAAACCAGCCCCCACCAGTAAAGGTTGGCAGCACTCGGGCGTTTGGGCGTTAAAAACCTACTACACCATAGGTTCCCCATGTTAACTCGATGATTTTCAGACGAGGCTGGCTCGTAACCTATGGTATATATTTTAAATCAGACTTCTGGAACAGATAGCTACAAGCCTTAGCTACAACGTTCCTATTTATCATTTTTCGATATTCCGGGCGTAAAGGGGATACATGGGCTTGGGGGTTAAACAATGTCGGAACGACCGCTGACCGCTTCCAAATTCTACTACAGTAGTGAAATATACACTACTTCGACTACTACTTCGTAGTAGAATTCAATATGACCGCTTCCAAATGCTACATGTACTGCAAATACACTACTTTGACTACAACTTCGTATATTTGCTGGCGTTTAATTCAATAAACAGATACAATCTATGGAAATACAAGTTATTGATAACAAACAATACCTTTAATTTATAAGACAAAACAATTACGATAAAAATATATCTTTCTAACTAATTAGGGCGTTACATTCCTTACTGTTCTACCCGTTGTTCTATTACCCTGGACGAAACGACCTGGGAAGAGCAGTTTATAAACTCAAGCTCACAAACACAAACGAGACGAATCAACTAGTCAGTTTGACCGCTTTGCATGAGATGGATCGTATTCGCTCTAGTTGATGTCTAACCCAAACCAAACCAGACCCCAGTTTATACGGCCTTGGTCTGCCACCAATGAACGCTTTCACAGTTCCAATGTTATGGAATTCAGATCGCCACTGGTATGTCTCGTCATAGGAAACACCACAGGCTCGGCCGCATGACCACACTGGCCCTGAGTCATCACCGACTGGCCGCTGCACCGTCCCCCTCCCAGCGACGGCGGGGGGGGGGGGGGGGCGCGGGTGCAGAGCCATGGAGACACTGGTGGGTGGCGTGGCAGCGCGCAGTAGTCGGTAGCAATGGACACTGGTGGACCGGGCGTGTCCCATACGTATTCCACGCGAATAGAGCTCTTCCTGGTAATAATCGTTCGTTTCAAGGTCAAACGCAGCAACACGGCACATTGGCGGATCGGGGCCAGGGGCGTCAAACGCAGCAACACGGCACATTGGAGGATCGGGGCCAGGGGCGTCAAACGCAGCAACACGGCACATTGGAGGATCGGGGCCAGGGGCGTCAAACGCAGCAACACGGCACATTGGAGGATCGGGGCCAGGGGCGTCAAACGCAGCAACACGGCACATTGGCGGATCGGGGCCAGGGGCGTCAAACGCAGCAACACGGCACATTGGAGGATCGGGGCCAGGGGCGTCAAACGCAGCAACACGGCACATTGGCGGATCGGGGCCAGGGGCGTCAAACGCAGCAACACGGCACATTGGCGGATCGGGGCCGGGACGTCAAACGCAGCAACACGGCACATTGGCGGATCGGGGCTAGTGGCGGATCGAGGGGGCGGGACATCGGGCGCATGGAGCCATGGGCGGATATAGGGGCGGATCCAGGGGGAGGAGACACATGGTGCCAGGATAGGATCCAGGAGGCGGGGCATCGGGCGCATGGAGCCAGGGGCGGATATAGGGGGCGGATCCAGGGGGAGGGACACATGGTGCCAGGAGCGGATATAGGGGGCGGATCCAGGGGGAGGGGAGGGGACACATGGTGCCAAGATAGGATCCAGGGGGCGGATCCAGGGGGAGGGGACACATGGTGCCAGGATAGGATCCAGGGGGCGGATCCAGGGGAGGGGACACATGGTGCCAGGACAGGATCCAGGGGGCGGATCCAGGGGGAGGGGACACATGATGCCAGGATAGGATCCAGGGGCGGATCCAGGGGGCGGGACATCGGATCATGGCCCCAAAAACGACTGCGTCTTTAATGTCATCAGACATTTTGAAAATTGACCCCAACCAGTTTGTTTGGCCATACTGAATCCACCTGTACAGGGGCATCGCCAAACATTTTTGAGGGGGGGGGAGGGGTCGGCTGAAATGACAAAAAACTTAGGGGGGGGGGGGGGGGGGTTAGACTAAGGTTTTTACTAGACTAAGGTTCAGACTTAGACTACTAGACTAAGGTTTAGTTTAGACTAAGGTTTAGACTAAGCCCTCCTAAGGTTTTTCGAGGATAACAAAAAATGGCGGCGCGCAGCGCCGCCGTTTTTGGCACAGCTGTTGAGACATCAATTACCCACATAGTGTGATTTTTTTCCTCGGGTCATGTCAGGTCAGGTCACCAGGCCAGGTCACGTGACCCCACCACCAAAAATGTTTCCGGTCGTACCACAGCCACAGTTTTTGGCCGATCGATTTTGTACTTACAGGATTTCATAAGGGCAATAGTACCTACAATTCGTATATCTCGGATTTTGTTTAACGGTGACCGAAGGTCGGGTCAATTTCGCGACCTCCCCATTATAGGTCAATGGGGAAATAATCAAATGCTTCCTATTCTGAGGATACGAATTATATCAGCCCAATTCCTTCTGGATCATTTTATCATAGGCCATTCTTGAAGCTCCATTTGACAATTTTGTTCAGTAATCCCTACAGGGTCAGATGAGGTCATCCGAGGTCACCAACACTGTTTTGCCAATAACCCTCGACAAAATCAAGATAGAGTATTGAAACTGGCACCAACGTGTTTGTCTCGTTGACACGTCTCCCAATGTGTAACATGACCTAATTGAGTCACCACTTGACCTTGACCTGAGGTCAAATTTATAAGTTGACTTACCTGGTCATCATGCAAATGATCCGAAGCGCCTCGACGAGACAAACACGACGGCGTCCCAATTATTGCTTTTTCCTCATTAGGTAAAAATATATTTGCGAAAACTGTTTTGCTAAAAGAAATTGCCTTTTTGACATTTGATGAACTCTGGAGCTTAAACTATTGACCTGAGCTTAAATCTGAGAACAGCTCGGCGATTGCATTTTTCAAGAGCGTTTCATTGCTTTTTCCATTTGTTCCTAGCTATCACAGTTCCTGTGATATCTGGGGATTTCTGGAGCGAAGTCCTAAAACTTGAAAATCTGACCCTTGATGACCTCTGGTGACCTCAATATTGACCTGATAAAAAAATGCCTGAAATAGTTCCAAAATACATTTTGACGAGCTTTCAAACAGTGCTCCCGGTTGTTGTCTACGTGCCATAGGAGCCGAGTTAGTGGGGGGGGGGGGGGGGCGTCGAAACGCCCCCCCATCTTTTTCCCCAGCTCTTTTCCCAGATTTTTCCCAGCTCAGCCCCCCCCCCCCACACACACACTTTTTGGAGAAGCTACGCCCCTGCCTCGTCGTATTTTTCATATTCCAACCTTGATTTTAATAGAAATTATATGAAAACTAGAATCAGCTTCCGCCATAAAACGTGTGTGTGTGTGTGGGGGGGGGGGGGGGGGGAGGGGGAGGCCGCCCTAAAAAGTGAAGGGGTCGACCCCCCCCCCCCCCCGATTTTCTCGACCACCCCAGTCAGCGACGTCCCTGCGCCTGTAGTCTCTATGGCCTTGCCTGTATACGCAATCCGCCGGGAGGGACGGGGAAGGAGGAGAGATCGGGGCTGTGTGAAAGCCCGCTTTCGAAAATCGCATGCTCTACACCATTACACCATTACACCATTACACCATTACACCGCTGAAACTCGCCACAACAATTCGTAACTTTTTAACTCTCCCACCATGGGTATCAGGTGCCTATGATGTTCATGCTTAGCGGTTAGGGTGGCGCAACTACTATGGCTGTATGACGGCCGTTTAGTGCCATACAACCGCAACAGTCGCGACTAGAGCTGCCACTTTTCAGGCATGTGACTACCCGCGCCGCGCCACAACACTGTTCAACTACCCACCACTACCCACGTGCTCAAATCAGCTGTCAACTACCCACAACTACCCTCAACATACATTGTACTATTTTGGAATTGAAGAAAATTAAAGCAAAAACCTTTAAATTATGCAAATGCATGCAATAAACTTAAATGATATTGCTGAAACGAAAGCGCAGTCACTGAAATAAGGTTTAAAACTTCCTTTTTTGAAAAGTTGAAAATTCTGCTACCCGCCAACTACCCACTTCAGCCAAATGATTGCTTGTGCTACCCTGAGCACCCACAACTACCCACGTGGGTAGTAACTACCCACGTCTCGTGGGTAAGCGGGTAGAAAAGTGGCACCTCTAATTTCGACGCGTTTCAGCACAAACCACATACGAATTAACTTCTCCCGCCCATCCCATCCCCGCTACGTACCGAAATCCTTGAGGCTGACGAAGACTCCCAGTTTCTCCGCTCCCTTGTAGAGCGCATCCATGGTGACATTCATCTCCCGCCCAGACTCATCTTGTACGCGTCCGTTCTTCATATCGGCTAGTCCGAGGTTCGGCACACATCGCCCCAACACAGACGCGCTGCGGAACGTGAACGGGGCACAATCGTCTGTATCCCGCAGCAGACTGCGACACGAGCGGCTGGTGTCCATCGGGTCAATCCCTGGACGGCATGTCAGGCTTCGCCGCGCCGAGGCGGTGCACAGGCGCTCGTCTAGCCCGTACGGTAAGGCGAAGATGTTTTCCTGTGGACATCTGCTGACGCATACTTGTGGCGTCGGGCACCCAGCGATGAGCACAATCGGAGATGCGCACTGTGTGATGTCGAAATAGAGCAGGAATTTCCTATCGGCCACCTCCGGGTCGCGACCGCATTTCCGTCCGTCCGAGTCGGTGGGGAAGACGAGAATCTCCGGGTCGCCGTAGTAGATGGCATACGCCGCCACCAGTGCCCAGCCGACGAGAAAGACGAAAAACAGCAGAGCGCAGAGGATATCCGTGCAGGAGCGCGAGTGAACCGGGCCGTGGAAGTCGGGGTCGTAACTTCTTGGCTTCCCGTACTGGTTCTTATCGCTCGGCGAGGCGGTTTCGATTCCCGTCATGGCTCCCGACGACGGTCACTGACGCTCTCAATCACTGCACGCGCATGTTGGAGTCACTGATCACTGCGGGAAGTCACTGCGCTACTCGTGATCACTGCAAAATGACGGCACTTTCTAATTTCTATCAAACCCGCACACCCACCGCTCTCTCCGTCAACTCGTAAACAAACCCTCACACTGCGCTCCGTGGCGAAGGCAACAGCTGAGTGCGCACCGACGCCGTGACGTCACACAGGACGCCGGCCGCTGATTGGCTGCCGTCCTCATTGGCTGCCGCCTCAAGGTTGCCCGGCCGGGAGAGAAAAATTGTCCCGGGGCTCAAGCCAGCTGACAGACTCGCCAATATCGAGTCGACTTTGGCGAACCTGGCGGGGGAAAGAGAGGGATGGGAATGCTTGAGGTAGGACGAAACAGGCACGTAGCCAGAGGTGGAGAATTGTCAAAATGCCAGGGGGTGCTTTTCACCGGCGGCTCTCAAATCCAAGTTGTAGCGAGAGGACGAGGAGAGGTGGCGGCCGTTATGGCCGCTTAAACGCGACGGACCGTACAATAAAGGGAAGCAAGCGGCACGAAAATGGATCCAAACATCAGTGACAAGATGCATCGAAAACCCAATATGGAGTTTCATGTCATGGTCGCTGGAAGCGAGTTTTGTTTGCACTACGGCCCCCCAAACCGCTTCGAGTCACATCAAGAATCGTAATTTATGTTAACTTGTAAACGATGGGAAGAGAACAAAAAGTCACGGTGCGAACATGTAAACCTTCAAGTCACATAATATCGGCACCGAAATGACGAAGTCGTCAATGCTGACCTGACCGTGTGCACTTTTTTTCCCTTTTTTCATTTATTTATTCAATGTATCTCGATATTTCGAACAACCACATACAAGCAACGCAACGCAGAAAAAGCCACGGTCCGGTCGGCAGCAGTCCTGGCAGCTGCGCGGCGCGGCCTCGGATATCACAGCGGCGACGGGCGGACATGCCGCAGCGAGAGGTGTGCACTGGCGGATCCAGGGGCGGGGGGGGGGGGGGGGCGGCAGGGGCAAAAGCCCCCCCCCCCCCAAGCTCGACAGGGGCGGAAATAGAAATTATCCCCCAACAAAAAATCGCTGAAACTGGCGATGAAAATGGGTACTGCCTGCGAAAAAAAATAACTTGTTGCGAAAGAAAGAAATGTTGCTTTTGCCTCGTTCGTGTTTGCTCTATTTGGTAGCATTTTGGTAACAGTAGGGTTAGGGAAAGTGGCGAGTCTGACGCTATTTTGGAGTGATTCACAACCAACGTAAGTTATAATTTTACACGCAGCGTCGCAGCCTTTGGTCTCCTGCTGCCTGCTGGGTGGCAGAGGAGCGCGGGAATGAATTTCCTTACATAGGTACCTATGTTGTGTGGAATACGTCTGCTAGTATTAAGTAGGGTAATTAGGTTCAGTTAACCTAATGGTCTTCTTTTTGTAGCTGTTGTATTCCACGACAAATCGACAAAGCAAAGTGCAAAATGACACCGTCATGTCACCGATTATGGCCAAAATTGGTATATGGGGTAGCCTGGGGCGCTTAAGTGAGTTGTGGAAGTTGTATTGCAATGCAAGCAGTGGTTCAGGAGATATTGCCTCGGACATTGTTATAAGGTCACGGTGCAGGTCAATCTTTGTCGGCCTATATGGCGGTGAATTTATGAAGCAATATAGATGCATTATGTCATTATAATGGCAATGAGCTGTTTTATAACATGGTGATGTTTATTTTATTTTCGAAAATTTCACAATTTAGTACGTTTTCGAAATTGTACAACTTTTTGGATACCTTTTCTCAAACGTGTTTCTATTTTTTGGCTATGATATTATTACGTGTAAGGACGTGATTAAGTGAGAGCAAAAAATGACATTGAGGAATATTTGCTTCCAAATATCACAAATTTTGTCATTTTACTTGTTATTTTATATATACAAAAATATGTTATTCGCTAATAACTTTTGACTGAATAAAACTAGATTGGTACGATAGACGTCATTTTGCTGTTCTCATCAAGACGAATTGAATGCTCTGCAGCATGACCTCTGTCTGACATTTTATGACCTTGACCTTAAATTTCAAAGTTAGTATTTGTTTTTGAAATTTTGATTTTTTTTAATACCCAAGCCAAATGTATTTCCTATTTTGACTGTATTATTGTTAAGTGTAAAGAAGTGTCGTTCAAGCAGAAACAAATTATGGTTATTTGTCTTCAAATATGCTAAATTTGGTCATTTCTTGTGTTCTTTTTGTGAAAGATATTAGGTATTCTCCAATAACTTTTGACTCAATAAAGATAAAAAGGTAAAATGGACACCATTTTGCTATTTTCGTTAAGACGCGTTGAATGATATGCAGTATGACCTCTTTCTAACATTTGGTGACCTTCACCTAAGGTCAATGTCAAGGTTCAAGGTTAGGTTTCCAATTGTGGCCGCATTTTTGGCGATGTTATATATCTTAAAACTTGTCTTGTTGCGAGGAATTCGATTGTGCTTAAATAACGCCTGATTGTCAATGGCAACATTTAAATTCATTTTAATTTGAATGTCGAATAGTAACTTTATTACTTCCTTCTCGGTGTAAAGAAAGCCCGAAAATGTCTCAGTTTGCTTTATAATCATCAACGATCGCGCAATTATTTGAATACCAATAAATTCCTATCTTCAAGACAAGTTCAAAGATATATAACATTGCCGTGTAGGTCAAATTTGGAAAGGGGACTTTGCGCCGTGACCTTGACCTTAGGTCAAGGTCATCAAATGTCATACAGAAGTCATGCTGCACATCTATCAACGTGTCTTGATGATACCAACAAAATGACGTTTACCGTGCCCTTCTAACTTTATTCAGTCAAAAGGTATTAGCGAATAACTAATTTATATATAAAATAGCATATAAAATGGCAAAATTGTATATATTTGGAGGCAAATATCCATCAATTTTATGTTTGCACTTAATTGACACGTCCTAGGTCACCTAGGTCATTGCACGTAATAATAGCATAGCGAAAAAAAATAACCCAAGTCCGCAAAGGGAAAAATGGGGGGGGGGGCACATTTTAGGTCATATGGAGGCCCCTGGGGCCCGGAAGGCCCCCCGTGAAATTATCCCCCCCCATATTGGGAGGCTGGATCTGCCAGTGGAGGTGTGGCGCCAGGATTTATGTGCGGAGGTGCGGGAGGTCTGCCCCTGTCCACCGGCCCGGGGCGCGAATTGCACTATCAGCAAAACGGCGATTATTAAGCGCCGACTACGGTGCCGGGTCGGGCAATCCGCGCCCCAGGCCGGGCGACCGCCCACACAAACATGCTGAGGGACAGTAAGACTGACCGTGTGAACTGACCCGACCCTACCTGACCGAACAAAACCGCCTATTTACACACGGACAGACACACATACACACACTTTTATACCACTCAGTCTTACTTCGCCGAAGTAAGACTGAGCAGCCGTTAGTTAAACGGACCTGTTTATTTGAGGGGGTGCTTTACAGTGAGGGGGTGCACTTTTTAGCTCAAGGGGTGCTTGAGCACCCCAAAACCCCTAATTATCCACCCCTGCACGTAGCCAAGGTGGGGGGGGGGGGCGCCCCCCCCCCCCCCCCTGGAGGCCAGGAGGGCCCTTTTCGGCGCGCTGCGCGCGCCGAAAAGGGCCGACGAGACCGCGCGAAGCGCGGTATCATGGGCTCTTTACCACGCGAAGCGTGGCCTTTAGAGAATTTAGACGGACTTCAAAGGCCCTTTAGTGCCACCAGGGCCCTCTCTGAAAGACATGAGGGCCCCTTGGACGTTCAAAAGAGCCCTATGCAATGTGCATGTCAGAGGGGCCCCTGGCCAGATCGAAAGGGCCCCTGAGCGGGTCAGAGGGCCCCCTGAGCACGTCGAATGGGCCCCCTGAACACGTCGAATGGGACCCTAGCCAGTACAGACGGGCCCCTGGGCAGGTCGAGAGGCCCCTGAGCATGGCGGCAGGGCGACAAAGCGGCCAGCGCAGTCCTTTGCCAGGTCATAAGGGTCGTTGAGCAGGTTGGAGGGCCCCCTGGATAGACCAGAGGGACCCTGGGAAGTTAAAAAAGGCCCCTGTGCAGGTCAGAGGGGCCCCTGAACAGACCGAAAGGGCCCCTAGGTGAGTTAGAAGGGACCCTGAACATGCCGAATTGGCCTCTGGCCAGCACGGAGGGGCCCAAAGGCAGGTCGGAGGGCCCTTGGAGGGGTCCCAGGGCAGGTCAGATGGCCCTCGGAGCATGTCGCAAGGTGACAAAGCAGCCAGCGCAGTCCCTTGACAGGTCGGAAGGGCCCTTTAGAAGGCTAGAGGGCCCCTGGAGAGACCAGAGGGCCCCTGAAAATTAAAAGGGCCCCTGTGCAGATCGGAGGGGCCCCTGACCAGACCGAAAGGACCCTGCCCCTGAACGGGCCAGTACAGACGTGCCCCAGGGCAGATCGGAGGGCCCCTTGAGCATGTCGGCAGGGCGACAAAGCAGCCAGCGCAGTCCGACCAGAAGAGTCGCTGGGCAGATCGGAGGGGCTTTTGGGCAAATCAGAGGGGCCCCTGGCTAGACCGAAAGGGTCCCTGGGCCGGTCGGAAGGCCCCTTGAACATGCCGGATGAGTTGCTAACCAGACTGGAGGGGTCCCTGGGTAGGTCGGAGGGGCCCCTGAGCATGTCGGGAGGGCGACAAAGCAGCCAGTTCAGTCCCTTGCCAGGTCGGAAGGACCTCTGAACAGGCCGAATGGGCCCCTTGACACACAAGCGGGGCTTCTTGGAAGGTCAGAGGAGTCCCTGGTCAGACCGGAAGGGTCAAAGAACGCAGAGATCCCAGATGAAGATTAAATACAAAGAGGACTTACTCCACAATAAAATTATTAAAAGCGGAGATTTCGGGTATATTGTAACACCCTTCGTCAGGGTGCTACAATATACCCGAAAGCTCTGATTTTAATATTTCCTGTAGAGTAAGCCCTCTTTGCATTATATATATATATATATATATATATATATATATATATATATATATATATATATATATATATTTATCTATCTATCTATCTATCTATCTATCTATCTATCTATCTATCTATCTATCTATCTATCTATCTATCTATCTATCTATCTATCTATCTATCTATCTATATATCTATCTATATATATATATATATATATATATATATATATATATATATATATATATATATATATATATATATATATGTATATATATATATATATATATATATATATATATATATATTTATATATATATATATATATATATATATATATATATATATATATATATATATATATATATATATATATATATATATATATATATATATATATATATATATATATATATATATATATATATATATATATATATATATATATATATATATATATATATATATATATAAATATATATATATATATATATATATATATATATATATATATATATATATATATATATATATATATATATATATATATATATATATATATATATATATATATATATATATATATATATATATATATATATATATATATATATATATATATATATATATATATATATATATATATATATATATATATATATATATATATATATATATATATATATATATATATATATATATATATATATATATATATATATATATATATATATAAATATATATATATATATATATATATATATATATATATATATATATATATATATATATATATATATATATATATATATATATATATATATATATATATATATATATATATATATATATATATATATATATATATATATATATATATATATATATATATATATATATATATATATATATACATATATATATATAGATATATATATATATATATATATATATATATATATATATATATATATATATATATATATATATATATATACATATATATATATATATATATATATATATATATATATATATATATATATATATATATATATATATATATATATATATATATATATATATATATATATATATATATATATATATATATATATATATATATATATATATATATATATATATATATATATATATTTATATATATATATATATATATATATATATATATATATATATATATATATATATATATATATATATATATATATATATATATATATATATATATATATATATATATATATATATATATATATATATATATATATATATATATATATATATATATATATATATATATATATATATATATATATATATATATATATATATATATATATATATATATATATATATATATATATATATATATATATATATATATATATATATATATATATATATATATATATATATATATATATATATATATATATATATATATATATATATATATATATATATATATATATATATATATATATATATATATATATATATATATATATATATATATATATATATATATATATATATATATGTCGGCAGGGCGACAAAGCAGCCAGCGCAGTCCGACCAGAAGAGTCGCTGGGCAGATCGGAGGGGCTTTTGGGAAAGTCAGAGGGTATATATATGTATATATATATATATATATATATATATATATATATATATATATATATATATATACATATATATATATATATATATATATATATATATATATATATATATATCTATATATCTATATATCTATATATCTATATATCTATATATCTATATATCTATATATCTATATATCTGTCTATCTGTCTATCGGTCTATCGGTCTATCGGTCTATCGGTCTATCGGTCTATCGGTCTATCGGTCTATCGGTCTATCGGTCTATCGGTCTATCGGTCTATCGGTCTATCGGTCTATCGGTCTATCGGTCTATCGGTCTATCGGTCTATCGGTCTATCGGTCTATCGGTCTATCGGTCTATCGGTCTATCGGTCTATCGGTCTATCGGTCTATCGGTCTATCGGTCTATCGTTCTATCGGTCTATATGTCTATCGGTCTATCGGTCTATCGGTCTATCGGTCTATCGGTCTATCGGTCTATCTGTCTATCTGTCTATCTGTCTATCGGTCTATCGGTCTATCGGTCTATCGGTCTATCGGTCTATCGGTCTATCGGTCTATCTGTCTATCTGTCTATCTGTCTATCTGTCTGTCTGTCTGTCTGTCTGTCTGTCTGTCTGTCTGTCTGTCTGTCTGTCTGTCTGTCTGTCTGTCTGTCTGTCTGTCTGTCTGTCTGTCTGTCTGTCTGTCTGTCTGTCTGTCTGTCTGTCTGTCTGTCTGTCTGTCTGTCTGTCTGTCTGTCTGTCTGTCTGTCTGTCTGTCTGTCTGTCTGTCTGTCTGTCTGTCTGTCTGTCTGTCTGTCTGTCTGTCTGTCTGTCTGTCTGTCTGTCTGTCTGTCTGTCTGTCTGTCTGTCTGTCTGTCTGTCTGTCTGTCTGTCTGTCTGTAGGTAGATAGATAGGTAGATAGATAGGTAAATAGATAGG